>APFE030433755.1:146108-184124 GCA_000404065.3 Pinus taeda | reverse complement strand
ATATATACATACATACATACATACATACATACATACATACATACATACATACATACATACATACATACATACATACATACATACATATATATATTACTGATAATAGATATTACAATGAAAACTCCTTTTACATCAAAACAATACTCTTGGTGCTTATAGTTTCCACTTGGGAAGACTAAAGATACATCATTACTATTAGTGAAATACAAAGATATCATATTTTGACTATCCAAAGGCTTTTTCAAAACTTAAACAAAATGATAGTAGAAATATGGGACTATGCAAAATCATTGAGTGTAATACTATGCTAGCTACCCATTTAGAGTGAGACTGCATCCATTTTTCTATGAGTAGACCCATACAAAAAATAACTAGTGTTTCAAAGTGGTAAGCCATCAACCCATTATGGAAAATTGCAACAAAAAACCGATAATAGCCAGCTGCAAAAAGAAGTGCAATGTCCATATTGAATTATTAGTTTGAAATGATGATTGGAGAGAGTGGAGAGTAGTTGCCTTGAGGAGAAATACCAGCAGGAGCATTAATGACTACCGAAGCTTTGAGCTATGTATCAGACTCAGTATTCGAGTCATACACCCTAAACTGCTCCACCCTTGTTAGCATAGCCACAATATTATCCAAATTGTAGTGAATATCCCAAATAATTCTCTTGATATCCTCCTTCCCTACAAATAGTTTATAATTGATGACCTGGTTGTCAAGAATAACCATATGGAGCAGTGTTTCTAACTAGTAATGGATAGACAATGAGTGAAGGAAGTGGATCCTCCACTTTCGAAATTTACTTGAGTCAAGAATCCACCTGAGGCAGTTACCACTATTCTCAGAGTCAAGAAAATATAAACGGTCCTAAAATCCTTTGCCTCCAAGTGAAGAATTTCATTCCTCACTTTTGAAGGAACTGAATCAAAGTGGTTGGCCATTGAATCCAATCCAAACAAATGGCGATGAAGAGATGAAGATGAACATGGTGCACCACCACGAAAACTTGGTAGACATTGCCAGGGGGGGTATGTTTATATAAGAACTAGGATAGTGGGAAAATGGTAGAGAGACCGATAATAAACAATTATTGATAGACAATGTTAAAGACATAACGAAATTGGGGATAAATAAAACATCATCCACCATGAGAAGGAAGAGAAAAGTCTATGCTTGTGGAAGATATAACACAATGTGACAGGGCTCAAACATGTATGCTAACCCTAAGTTTGAAATGACCAGAGTTCATGGAGGACAAAGAGAAAATGAGGTTGAAAAAGTAAGGGTAGCTAGAAAATTAACCTAACCATTGACAATATAAAAGAAAATAGAGAAGGTACTAGGGTACCAAACTCCATAGATCAATATGGGACAGTTAGATGAGGTGCCCCCGGAAGCAGAGATTTGAGGTGACGAAGTGGGCAACACAATGACCAACTCAAAAGAAGGACCCAAACCCATGTTATGGAGAAATATCATGAAGAACATTGCCCCCTACATAAACTGGAGAAACTACAGAGGTGATATGAGACAAGTAAGTGGCTATATGATAAACAACATAAATAATGAGAGGAAACTAGTATCAAACCACACCTTCGTTAGAATTTGGAGAAACCAACCTCGACATTTAGGAGAAGTGTGTTGGTTGGAACTCTTCCACAACAGAATGAAAAGCATATATAAGCCACCACCCTAAGACATTTCCCATGCATATATAATGTAGTGGAGATGTGAAAGGATGAATCAAATGAATGAGAATACCAAAGTGTGCAAAATCAGTGGAGAGACATGTGTAGGACTTGGCACATGCTTTAACAAGCTCAATAAAATTGAAAATCATGCACTTATGAATGAGCTCTGGAATTTATGTGTCAGTGCCTCTTCCACTTGTAACCAATCTGCCATGAGAGATGCTAGCCATTATAGTCTATGAGGGATGGAACGTATTAACAAAAGGAATGTCATACTCGAACCCATCTACGACCATTTTACAACATTTAAAACGACATGGAGAGGGTAGGTGATATGAGTGTTGAAGACTATAAGGATGCCACACATGGATCATGAGACAGTGACAGTTGAAGAGTGTGGTGCTCAAACCCATCTCTGCCATCCCATTCGCCATTAAAATGTCAAGCATGTTAATCATGTTGCCTCATTCCCATTAAAGGAAATTTCAGCCTAAAGGTGGCCTCCTAAGGAAAAAATAATAATATTATAGTTAAATTAAATAAATTAAGAGTTACGAATTTTGGAAGGAAAAGAAGATAACTACTTTTTTAATTGTATTTTTTGCTTTATATCCTTATATTTTTATTTAAATTTCAAGTGTAGACATGTGTTGGATGCAAAATTAAATTCTGCATCCAATGAGTGTCTAAACTTGAAATCTGAGTAAACCTATAAGGAGATAAGCCAAAAATACAATTAAAAAACTGTATTTCTTTTATTTCCTCCAAAATATTTACATGTACCTCTTTTTAAATTTAAAGGATTTTGATTGGTTTACATATTATGACATGGAAATTACGTGAAAATTTCATGGGCACTTTTGAGCTAAAATTTCCTCTAATACCACCACCATCCCCATCGGGGATGTTATCCTCTCTTGTAGACTTGTCTTGTTCAACACACTGTTTAATTTGTTGGATGTATTCCTTAAGTGACGCGATCCTCCATGGATCATCAAAGGCCAGGTGTTGGTTGAGACTACCCCAATTAGTCAATTTGTCTACCACCCTATTGCCTTCTCACCTTGTATGTTGAGGAATAATATAGTCAAAATTTGAAAGCATATTTTTAATATTTAAGACCACTTCCTAAAGGTTCCATCTATGATTCAATTTATCCATTGAGTGGCCATGTAACATCTTATGTAAATACCATATGACAAGTTGAGAGTCTCCATGGACCTGTAGTAAGCGATACCCTTCTCTGGCAGTGATTTGTAACCTTTTCTCTAGATAAAGAAATTCTACAAGATTATTAGTTGTGATTCCACAAGAGAATGCATATACATGTATAGGGTAGGAATTCTCATCTCATATGATCCCTCCATAGCTAGATGCTCTAGGGTTTCCCTTGGAAGCTCCATCAAATCTCAATTTCATGGAGTTTGTATAGGTTTTAACACTGTACAAAAATTACTTGCATAAAAATTCTAAAAACAGAAAATAAACAACGATGAGAGCATAACACATAAAACAAATATACATAGATATTTTCCCCTGGATCCCAAAAATGGGACTACCAGATTGATTTTTTTCATTATGTTCCTTTCAATATAACAATACATATATATACATGTTGAAGCATCCATAAACCCAATCCATTAACCTTGGATTAGAACATAACTATAGTTCCCTTGACCGAATCTACAAAATACCATGGACTGAAAACCATCTCATCCAAAACCATGTGCGAAATCCATGCACAAAACCATAAGTAGGTCTGCCCACCTAATATAGGGTCCAATTTTTTTTTTTCCCAGGGTGTTGGCCTAGACCCTGTAGAGGGGGGCTACCACTCCCCTCAAACCCTCCGACAGGGTGGGCTGCCACCCCCCATGTTGTGTTCAGTGCAACAAAGGGGGGGTTGGAGACCCCTCCCTCTAACCCCTCGACATCACTACTGGGGCTAGTCGTGGAAAGAATATAACAAAACTCAATAGGTTGTCAGAGGAGGTGTAAATGGATTTTTCTGTTATACTTATATCTAGGTGTAGTAGATGGAGAAGCGATCAACATAGAGGGGTGAATATCAAGGTATTTTAAAATATAATCCTTAGACTTGTCAGCTAGCCAATTTTCCTTTGTGAAGGAGGACACCAAAACAGTCTCCTGAATCTTTTGGAGAATGGTTTCTTTTAAAATAGATGTTGTCCTTTTCTTCATTTCAAACATTCTTAGGTTTCTTTCATTCCACAAATTCCATAGGGTGAAACCAAGAGGCAATTTACAGGTAAAATACATCTACCGAGTATGGTCAAATACATTAGAATATTTGTGGGACAATTTCCCAAATACATGTTGCAAAAGGACAAGTAATAAACATGTGTTCTACTATCTCTTCCGCTTGGAAGCATAGTGGACATTAAAATGACCCCTCATAGCCTTTTTTTCAAAGGTGATCCCAGGAAAGGGTGCGGGCCCAAGTAATCAACCAGAGAAAAGTTGTGAGCTTTGGACACCATGAACCATCCCACAATTTCTTCCAGATAATTATATTATCAGTTTGTTGAGTCTCTGCAAGTAAAAAAATATGCTTCTTTTAGTGAGAAGGTGTTAGATAATCGGTGCCCCCCAATGTAAATTATCATGTTGTTGAGAGGCTCTAATTTTCCTATTATCCAGTATCTCTTAGAACTCGTCTCAGGGGTAGATGTCATTCGTGTGTGGCCAGTTTTGCTTCCATTGTCTCCATTGCTTCTTTTCCTTTAAAGGTTTCTAAGAAACTACTAGCTTATGAGTGCCGAGGCCTTTAGGAAGAGTTTTGATGGGTTGAAGTCGCTGAATTCCCCCAAAGTGAGGTACCTACAACTGAGAATCCCCTCAGAAATATGCCATCATACCTCCTTTGACATCTGAAAATTCATACCATCTAACTAGATCCTTTCCTTCCAACGCCTAGTTCTAGAGACCAGATCCTTGTATTTTTCTGGCAAAATGTAATCATTCCTCCTTAGTGTGTAGAGGAAAACATTTCCTTAGCCAAATTTTCTTCCAAATTTGAGGGCCTCCCTGAACCCAAAGCCACCATAGCTTCATGCCATAAACTGAGCTAATCAGATGTGGATCCTGAAGACCCAATCCTCCCATTGATTTTGGTATTGTCAATTTATCCCACCCTATAAGGGCCCACTTGCAAACTTTAGCAGTGCCTTGCCTCAAAAAGTCGCTTCATATTGAAAGATGTTGACAAACTAATTTTGGGATAGGCATAACCACTAACTAATAATTGGGAATTGCTTGTAATACTACTTTGAGCAATATGAGATGCTTGGGAAATTGAGATCCCAGAAAGTCCAATTTATAATATTTTTTCGAGCCTGTTCTATAATATCTTCCTAGGATGACACCCGATTAGAATATATAACAAGAGGTACCCGGAGTATTTGGTAGGTATATGATCCCTTTTAAAACCCAAAATTCGGGTAAAATGTGCCTAAATAACAACCGAGCAATTGAAAGAAAAAGGTATTTGTTTTATTTTTGTTTATAAGTGTTCCAGATGCATCCATGAAGGTCTGTAGAATTTTTCTTATTCCTCTCACCTCTTTCATTGTGGGTAATTGAAATAGGACCACATCATCGACAAATTGTTGAAGCGACATAGGAAGATCCTCACCATATAAACATAGCCCATACATATGCAGAATCACATAATTTCTAAAACATTCTCCCGAGCCCTTCCATTGCTAATATAAATAGGAAAGTTATAGGGGATTGTGTGGTCTCAAACCTTTGGAGGAGGTAAATGTGGATGAACGTGACCCATTTATTAGGATAGAGAAAAAAAATTGTAGATATAAGAGACAACACCCAAGATATCCATTTTCTAGAAAAACCATAAGCTCGAAGAACTTGAAACAAATAATTCCAACTTATCTGATCATAATCTTTAGAAAAGTCAAGTTTAATGATCATACTTGGGCATTTAGGCACCCTGAGAGAATGAATAATCTCTTGCTCAGTGATGATGTCATTTGCTATCTTCCAACCCTTCACAAAACCAGAATGATTGGGTGATATTAGAAGTGGAAGCATGTGTTTCAACCAATTGACAATTATTGATGTAATAATTTTTTATATCACAATACATAGCGTAATCGGTCAGAAGCCATTAGGACTCTCTGAATGTATTACTTTCAAGATGAGAGTGAAGAATGTTGCATTGATTGCAAGTTGAAAATATTTGGTCTGTCTCGACTCTTCTACTAGTTTATGAATATCCTTACCTAGGAATCCCCAAAATGCCTAAAAGAAATATAAAGTGAAGTTGTCAGGGCTTGGTGCCTTATTTGGCCATATGCATGACCACCATCTCTACCTTTTGAAAATAATTTTGTCTCATCAATGCAAATTTCTAGTCCTTGTTAACTACCCGTAGGATATGATGAAGACTTGCATTAATATCTGGTTGTCTCTAGGAGTAATTTTCAATTAAAATATCCCTATAATAAGTTATCTATTCATGCTTAATCTCCTGATGTTGTATCTTCCTTTCACCATCATAAAAAGTAATGGAGAAGATTCTATTAATGTGGTGATGCTATATCATGGAGTTGTGGAAAAACTTTGAATTTCGTTCCCCTTCCTTGAGTCACTATACCCTTGATTTTTTTCTTCCAGAGTGCTTCTTCTTGTTGATGCCTTTGTTCTAGTTTGTGAAGAGTCATTCCCTCTTTTTCTTCCAAATGCTTTAAATATATACCTTCAAGAATCATACACCATTGTATCATTTTCATTTTCCTTCCCAATGCTATCTTATCCTAAAAAATGTTAGCAAAAACTTGTTTGTTCCACTATTTTATTTTGAGCTTTAATGCCTTTAACTTGAGCTGGAAGGTATGCATTTTAGACTTACCTATGATATCCATCTCCAACCACCATTTATACAAAAATTCTACAAACCCAGGGGCTTGAAGCTAGAAGCATTCAAACTAGAACGAGTAGTTGAGGGGGCTTCCTTCAAGTCAAGCTCCAATTGGATTGGCCAATGGTCAGATCCCATGCATGGAAAAATTGTAGCTTCAATAAAATATCCTTTTGTAAAATTCCTTCAGAAAGAATAAATCTATCCAAATGGATGGCTATTTGATGTGTAAGTCCACGATGATTATTCCATGTAAATAAACCGTTGATTGTCAGTATATCCACCAATTGTAAATGCTCTATATATCCATTAAAGGCGGTCGATACATGGTCCAAAATTCATACTCCTCCTTTTCTCTCTTCCAACGATATGATGAGGTTGAATTCTCCACCAACAATCCATAAGGATTCCCCGACCATTTGTTTAATGTCCACAAGTTGCTTCAAAAAATTGTTTTTTTCTCGAGAAGAAGATAGACCATGAATTGTTATTAAGAAAAAAATATTTGGTTCCTACATATTAGAACCTTCTCTTTAAAACTCTAGTATTGTACATATAGTATTGAAAAATTACCTCACTAGGGTTCCACCATACAATTAAACCCCCCAAACTTCCCCTAGCCTCAAGGGACATTGATTGACAACCTTTCCAACATTGTGCTACATTTTAAGCCATTTTATCACCCTTTATTTTTTTTTCCTGTAGAATAATAATTCCATGTTTTTTCATCTTAATCATTTCTCTGAGATAAGGTTTCTTCCCTTTTCTATTAAGCTCACTAATTTCCATGAGAATTACTTCATTATGAAATATTAGGTTGATGTGGGATTACCTAAAGCAAGGTTGTTACCTAGTTATAATTTGCCAAATTTTGTTAGATAGTCTGCATTGCTTCCTTCCAATGCTTTCTTACTTTCTTTTTGAGCTCTGTGGTGTGGTCCTTAAGGAGGATTTCTTTCCCTTTTTCTCTGAAGGCTTGAGAAGAGTGAGCTCCTTGAGCAGTTTCTAGCAATTGATGATGTTTTGTTCTCTAGTTAAGGTAAGCATTAGCATACTGCTACCGATGTTCCTTTGTTAACTCCCCCATATCCTGTTCAACTCACTCATTCACCATACTAAACATGTTCCATTCTTCCCTGGAGAGTTCGCTCAGGTATTTCCCTAGTAGCAGGATGCATTTTTCAAATCCTAGTAAGTCAAAAAATTCAAAGTCCCTTTGTTGGATAACCTTACCTGCGCATCTTCCACTTTGTTAACGTCTTCCTCCATGGAAATTAGAGCAAAGAAGGAGTTCTTGTCTTCCACTGTCTTAACATTTGGAGGGTTTTTGTTCTTCTGTTTACATCTCATAGAGGGGACCTTAGTGAAATCATCATTCGCCAAAATATTCCTTGTTTCTTTCTCCTTTCATCACATCAGACAATCTCGAATCAAGTGACCATGCTCATGGTAGAGGCGAAATATAAATGGACCATGTTCATAATCAATTAGTTGATTCCATATTTCCCCCTGATAATCATGGATTCCAATAGGGGTTGGTAGATGTTTATGTATACACATAACCAAAAATAAGACATATTCCTTCCTCGTTTAGCAACCTAAGAAACTTTGACAAAACGTCTGAGTTCTTGTTCTATTCCTTCTAGTATTTATGGTATCCAAAAGTCAATTGGGATAGGGTAAAACCTAACCCAGACTAGTGCCGCTTTGAATTCTTCCTTGTCTAGGTTGAAGCAAGCTTCCCAGTGTTGGATGTAGAGCCCCACATTATTGGAGAAATAGGGTCCTCCCTAAAAAATTCAAGCTTTATCTTCTAGAATAGAGAAAATGACAGTGAAGAAGCCTTTTGGCCCCACTCTCAAATCAACTTCCCCTTTAGGTTTCCAAGTCTGTTGAATCTAGTGTTCCAACTCCCTTTCCGTGGGCCAAGTCCCAATGAATTTATAGATAAAAGAGTGATCTCTCATACACTTTATGTAGTCCTCCAAGCATTTTTTGGGTATGAAAAATCTAGGGTTTGTAGAGGCCTTGGGGATACATTGTCCCCACAGACCCATTTTCCATTTATCACTTAAAATAGGCACTTGTGAGGATCCAAGAAACCCTCCCTAGGGATCATGACTATTCTCAACCTGAATACGTTTACCGTTGAGGTTATTTTAGAATGAGGGGAACCCTCCCTTGTCCTTATACTGATCACAAGGGATACTGCTCTTGAAATTATTACATAAGATTTTGATCACCTATTATCAGAGAAGAAATCAAACCCTAATCCCCAACACTAGTATCTCAGAGACTCATAATCAAGTTTCTTAGCGTCATAGGCTTATTCATTCATTTATTCATCGAAAGTCCTTCTCTTCCACTTTCATCTTATTCTCCTCTTTCACCTTATTATGAACTTAAAGAACATTCCTCTTGTAATTGTTTACTATTATTATTCATTTAATAAGAAAATTAAGTTAAAGTATTGGTGTGAATAAAGTAGATAATATAATTATAGTAATGATAATGCTTAATAATAATAGGTTTAGTAAGCTAATTATGACAAGTATCTACATGTGAATAAAGTAGATATTATATTTATAGTTATGAGAATGCTTAATAATAATATGTTTAGGAAGTTAATTATGACAAGTATCTACAATATGGTTTTTAGATGAGTTTGGATAGATTTATTAGTTTGGGTGGTATAGGAGTTGTAGTAGGAATAGAGAATTTGGTAAACACTTGAGAGAGAAAAGAGTTTAGTTTATCTTTGACACTTTTGAATAATTACAACATAGTTTTGAGAGGTTTTAAGAGAGTTGATATTATTTTTGGCTAATATTCTAGAAATATGATGATCAGTGATCTTGTGAATGTAAGGAAGTGAAATTTTCCCCAAGAGAAAAGGTATGGAGGGGACTTCTCAATTTCTAGATAGAAAATAGAGAAAAAAACAATTTATTGATTTGGGAAATAGAATATCGATTGGTTTGAAGGGTGTTAGTGAGATGTATATATATATATATTTGATAAGGTGTTGGGGACTAAAATTTGAATAGCTCTCCGTATAAGCATTTTAATAACAACATATTTTTGGGTAGAATGGTGGTGGGATTAGGCATGAAGATATTTATTTGTATGGGTATATTTCAAATATATTTGATGGGAAATGGAGTAATTTGGTTGTCACATCACTAGACCATCAAGGAAAGTAAGTGAATTATCTCATTTGATTGCAATGGTAATTAGATACGAGGATATAAGTTCTTAAGATAGTTAAGAAATTAAATTAGGGATGAATGATCATAGGGCCAAATGACAAAGGTGGTATCAATAAAACAAATCTAAACCAACATTTGGATTTGATATAAACACTATTTAGCAATATTTAAAAATGTTCACCAATATTAAAAATAAATATAATATCATCCCACTTTTAATTTCTTAAAATTAAATAAATCAAGGATAAAACATTCATGATCAACAAACTTAAAAATAAAGTTAAAGGCTCTGCAAATTTAAATTTTTGAAAAAAGGTATACATTTTTTTTGTTTGTAAATTGATACTTTCTATTATCACAAAAAAAAAACTATATTGTTGTAGCAGTTGTCCATCCCATGGATTTGACTGACCCAAAAGAGGAGACTGCCATAGATTTGATGGGCTTAATGTAATCACTCAGCTTGTGGATGATCTTTAGAGCAAATCTTCTTTTCTCTCTTTCTCACAACCTTAGTCCAACCCACAAAAGGCAGATCAACCAAAGTTGTTTTTCGATTATTGTTGAGATCTGGAGGAGAGTTCTTATCGATGTCAAAAGAAGTTGAATCATGCACACACATCAAAATACTAAAAATACATCTTTATTTTCCAACTTCCTGTTTGCAAGGGGTACTAAGATCCTTGCTAAATCCCCAGAAGTCTTATGAGGAGTGACAATATGATCATGTTACCTTGGAATCATACAATGTAAACACCATCCTTCTCTTGATCTGAAATGGAAGAAGTCTCATTCTCCATAGGGGGCATGGTACAAGGTTTCCAACTTTTATATTTTGAAGATATGAAGTTTCGTTTCTTGATGGAATTTGATAGAGGGAAGGATATATGTAAATAGCCAAGTTGAAGACAAATACGACACCACAAAAAAATATTTTTGTAACTCAGAGGCTAGGTCCAATGATAATCATCGATTTTTAAGATTGTTTGACCCATAAGCCCTTTGCTAATGTCAATTTCCACAAGTTTTCTTCTGTACGTGAACAAGTCACACTTTTCTCAAGAGGGATCTGTGGTAAGATAACGACCCAAGGAATTTCCCATACCCTGAAAAACTAAAAAGTGGCAAAGATGGGTTGGAAAATGTGAATGAAAACTTTAATAATGGAATTTTTTTACTTATAATTTTTTTTTTAATTCATTTATTATTATATATATATATATTCCAATGGAAAATTTGTATATTTCTTATTTCATTGAAATTAAAGCATACAAAATATTGCTCAGTTACAACCTTTGAGACAAGTATGTCAAGAGCTATAAAATTCTAATATTTTATAACCTAAAATGGATAAACATAAAAACATGCAAGAACCAACGATTTCAAAAACTTTGGTTTTAGAAAATGTTGTTGGTATTCAACCTAAGCACATCCACAACTTTTTCTATAAGCGCTAAATGTCATACAGGCTAGAGTAAAGTTTCCTTTGATCTTGTGTCCACATCAATGTTGTTTTCCCTATGGATATATGACAACTTCAACTCCTGAAAAAATTCCTATAATTGGTGAATTATTTCTTGCCAGGGATTTCAAGCCACACTATGTAATGTACCGATCCCCAAGAACCAATCAATAACTACTCAAGAATCATCAAAGATTTGTAAGCACTTCACCTATTTGGATATTGCAATGTCAAGGATGATCCAAAGCCCATTTATTTTTTCTTTATTATTAGTTCCAGGCCACAACCCTAGGCTATGAAGCAAAGTGTGATGGTTTGTTTATGTGAAATGAAACTCTCCTTCTACGTACGTCACTGATATGAGTTTTGCCTCCATCAAAGAAGAACTAATCATTTGAAGTATTTATCCTGGGCCCTATTGGAATTATGTCGAACATTAACACCAACGCCTTCAAAATATTTGACCTTCCCTGCCATGACTTTGTGTCTGGTCGAACTCATTCTTTGAATTTTTTATTCTTCAAATACTTGTCCTGCATCAGAGTTCCCCATAGGCCAGCATTAAACATACTCATCCAAATAATTTTTTAGCTAACGGCTCTGAAAAAATGAAAATGTTTTTGAGTAGCTATCCTCCCAATTTCTTTGGGTTGGCGATATGTTTCAATCTCACTAAATGCATCCCTTTCTGGTTTTTTCCTTTGCTAATAAAATAGAAATTTAAACTTCTAATTCTATTCAAAGTTTTTCTTTACACATCATCCAAGGCCAACAAATAGACTCAGATTGCTTCCAAAATTAATTTTAACAGGATCAATCAACCGCCCAAAGAGATCCATCAGTGTCACCAATGATTAATCCAATATTCCACTTTATTTACCATCCAAAGCCAATTTTCAACTTGGTAACTGTTAGCATTTTAATTATAACCAAGGTATTTTATTCCCTCATCTAAAGTAAAAGATTGGAAAGGAAGAGAAAATTTAAAATTTAAAATTAGGCTTTCATGAACTCCATTATTTAAGATAATTGACCTAGAAGGACTAAATTCCATGCTTATAGCTTCACAATACAACAAAATTATGTTCCAAGTACTTCTTCATTCGAGCCATGTCCAAATAATAGAACATCATCAACAAATAACAACTGTATGAGTTTGACTAGTGTGGATACTTGTACCTTTTGTTGTCCCTTCCCTTGCCACTTAGTTGAGAAGAAGACTTAAGCCTTCCACGAGCAGCAAGGACATAAAAGATGTAATTCTACATCCTTGTCAAATTCCTATAGAAGCTTTAAAAAACTATGTTAGTATGTTCTTGACCAATACTACAAATTTTGTTGAAGTGATGCATCCCATTATCCAATTAGTAATATCAAGAGGCAGATCAATTTTTAGTAAAATTAGTCTTAGGAAGACCCAGTTAAATCTATTATAGTTTTTAACTAGACTCATTTTCAACACTAACACCGAGACCTTCTTGAATTTCATACTATGTAGTCCTTCATGTTCTGATCCAATGGCGTCAAGGATATGTCTATTTGTTAAGAATATAAATTGTTCTTTAGAAAGAGTGTTTGACAATCATTCCTTCAAACGTTCTGCGACCAAGGAATCAGAGGAAATGAGTAGCCCTTATACTTTCTAAAACTTATCCTTATTCTCTAAGTGCGAAATAAATTCATCTTGGTAACATCTTGTGTTGAAACTTTCTTATCTAACCGTCCTAATGTTGAAGTGGTCTCCTCTCGAATTAATACCATTTTTGAGTCTTGATTGACCAAAAAGTATCCACGACTCAACTCTGACCTCATCTTGTGATTTCTTGAAACTATTGAAGCAAGGAACAAACAAGTGCATCTTAAATTTCCTACCTTGTGACACTAGGAATATCTAAAGGGGACTCCCAAGTAGTCAATGGGTTGTTTGAAAATATAGTTTCCCTAGGATACCTCTATTTAATTGACCATGCCTTTACTGAGGTATGCTTCAATGAGCACCTTCACCACCCTCATATTAATAACTCCAGTGGACTCTAACACAACCTCATTAGAGTAAAATAGTTTTTCAAGTATTCACCCCTCTTTCCATAAAATTCCTGGTCCAAAGAAGTTCAAAAAAATGAGGAAAAAGAGCCCAATTATGTTATACAAAAATGGTTTTGTCTTCAAGTTAAAAGTTGGGTGCCATCTTTTAAGCACACAACTTGATGAAACCCAAACCACACCTTGTTCTTACAAAGTCTACATCCTATTTACTATTAAAAACCACACTGGTCCAACCCTTCAATAAAATTTAGACTTGAAGAAAATAGCTTAAGGCTCTTTCCCAAATGTTTTTCCACCCACTTATCCAAGCCTTTCTTTGACACCTTCCTCATAAAATTTTGACTAGACACGTCTCACAAACATTGAAACTTGATCCATGCAAATATCATATCCCAACACCACTCTGAATTACCTCTCCCTCTATTTTACACACTTACCTCTACACTTTTTTCTAAAACAACCATTCTTTGAAAACTTACTCAACTCTACCAGGAGATTTTTCCATTGAAACTATTTATCCAATACTTTCGTCAAGGATTTTTTTGAAGGTGACTCTTCCACATGCGATGGCCTAGATCTTGACGAGAGAACAATATTTGTCATCATGTCTTTCACATTAACAGGCTCTTGGGCTACCACCTCATTTTTCAGAGCCCCGTCATCTCTCACTGTCATCAAATTTGAAATCCAATCTCTTAATAAAATCACGATCATAACCATAATGACAACTCTCCAATGGATTCTCTCCTGGAGCACTTGCCTCTTTTAAAACTTCCGGAGTCCTTAAACTCACCACATAATATTTGACACAACCTAGTACTTCCAATCACTCCTTATCTAATTGAAATTCCACTGGGGAAATTCAACCAATGTCCCTCTAATCCACCTTGTCCAAGGCACCCATTTTTACTCATGTTCGCACCTCTTATGTATGCAATGACAACCACATGGTTCAATATGGGCTGTTACTTGTTGAAATCGCCAACTTGTGATTCTCCCTGGGAGATCGCCTTAGGAAATTTAATTTTGCTTGCCTTAGATCCGTAGTTTCATCTCAAAGCTACATCCTACTCTTTATCGAAATCTTGATAGATGAATCAACTGCAACTTTCTCTAGTGTGCCCACCTCTCAATTGAATTTTATACACCTCTATCCTATCAATGGAAATATTCACCAACATTTAGAATTCTTGGATGGTAGGGTCTATGTGGAGCACGAGGTAAGGTCAGAAGTTGTGTGTTAGATCCAAATCATAGTCTTAGTCATATTTTATGATCTCTATCCTCCAATAGTTATGGTTTACCTTTGTCGTTATTTGCATTAACCATTGATCTAGTAAAGTACATCGATCAAGAACCTTGTTCATTTTTGTACTCAAGTCCTTCACCATTCGAAACCTATATTCCCTATCCCACCATGCTAGATCATATTTCTCCTCACCATTCCACAAGTACAACTATTCACCCATTTGAGCTGCAACCTTATAAAGAGGTAGGTTATGCCCTATCTCACCTCTACACGACCCCATGGATCATGACCCAACAAATAATTTAAGGTGAGAACTAGGGACTGATATATGAAGAGAATACATACCACTCCTTAATCGGGACATTTACTATGGGTATTATATTCCGAGAAGTTACACTTCACATCTCTAAATGACTCATAATGAGTGGTACTATAAATTTTATTTTCCATCTATAATGATCAAACCCTCCCTACCTCCTAAGTTAAAAAAATCTTAATACCCTCCTTACATAAATTAATTCATGTTATAATATTTCGTGACTCATTCTTATATAGTCAGAACATAGATATTGGATGAGCGATATTTTAATCTATAGTGCTCTTCAAAGAGATCAATGACCCACATTCTTTCCTCGGACCACAATCTGCACAATTTTAATTGCACCCTTTTTCCCAATGAGTTTAATTCCCTTTCTTTTTCTCGATGATCAGATATTTCCTAACCAAACTGATGGTCCAGATGTAACATTAGGCATTTATTCATGAGGACATTAAGTTCTCTATTTGTTCCTGATGTATCACGGTCATTTATCAAAAAAATTAATCGAATGATCATATTGCTACATTGGGCTTAAAGATGCGAGCACATTAGCATGCCCCATACCCCCGATGAGATCTCAATTATATAGGTTTAGGATGATCAACAACCATTGGGCCCATACTTGCATGAAATTTATCCCATCCATCACTCCTGACGGATGGGACCCATTCTCAATTTCTGAGCTAACTAATTAAGATGTGACGCTTGTCCAATTGTCATTAAGAGTAGTCCTACCCTAATTAAATTCTATCGTCCACCAAATTTTCACTATTTTCTCCCTTGCGTCCATTTTTTGATCTTGCATGTCACTGCGAAGCCCAAAAATTGTACTAGGTGCCATTTCCTTTCAGGTTAGAAATTTGACCTCGACCTATTATCATCCTCACTGGGTAAGTTCTTTTTCACTGTTCTAGCTCATTTTATAGTTCTTTATCTGTCAAACTCTAAAGAAAGAAAGAGATGTCTGTGGAGTAGTCCAAAGAAACACTTAGCAATGAATTATATGGTATCAGAGATACCCAAACCTACCTTACATATGTCCTCACTTTGAAGAGAACCCTAAATTATCCTTCTCATAGCTCTCAGGAAGATCAGTGTCTTAAGATATCTGGGGTTTTAGCCACTATGCTCCCTCATGTATAATTTGACCTAGATTGACAATTATCTTGCTTGCTAAATATTTCGACTCTAAAGATTAGAACATCACCTCTCCCATAGAGAAAAAATATTTTTTTTGGAATTAACGAGGACATTATGTCCAAAATGTTAGGGATACCAACCTCCACGATAAATATTACTGATAAGGGGTTAGACCAGGAATTTGTCACATGGGCTGATGAAGAGAAGGAAAAATTTCTCAAAGGCTTCCTCCAAAGCCCTGACCCAAGCTTAAAGTTGGAATTCCCTCTTTATACTAATTTATTAAAACCATTTTACGAAACCTTAACGTCACTTTTCTCTATTATTTTTTTCTTACTTGACGACTTAAAAATATATGAGCCCATTTTCCCAGTCATTTGACATATTACTCTGAATCCTGACAAATTGGTGATCAAATTCCTGAAATATTTAACCAAAGCGATTATAGTTGACCTCATGACTGTTAACATGTTTAAACCCTGCCGCATTGTACATATCTGGTTCATTTAGTCTTATTTAACTACCTTGATTATTTTCTATCCACTAAGTTCCTCATGAATGTTAAAAACGAAAGCGAAATTAAGAGGGAAATCTATTAGTGGAAAAACATAGTTTACCCAAGATGTCTCCCTAATTATTATACTCAATACGTTGACCATTTTTCATTTTGCCTAAAATTTAAAAATT
Organism: Pinus taeda; assembly: GCA_000404065.3. Taxonomy (NCBI): domain Eukaryota; kingdom Viridiplantae; phylum Streptophyta; class Pinopsida; order Pinales; family Pinaceae; genus Pinus; species Pinus taeda. Next base: position 167,415 of record APFE030433755.1, on the reverse strand, counting down.
TTAGAGAATCCTTAGATAGTAATTCTGAGTAGCAAAGGAGTTTTTTAAGACTTATCGAAGAAGAAAGCATAGGAAGTTGGTTCTTTTACCTAGAATTTTCCCTGATTAGACTGTATGGTTTTGAGAGGGAGCCTTTTCTATTGCCTAAGTTTATTAGTCCATTAACATTTTCTTATGAAGTGTTACGACAAAGGATAATGGTTAATGAATCACACTTTGCATCAAAGAAAAAGGGAGCATTATTTAGTTATCCATACTCTATTCAACCACTCATTGCTAAAAATGAAAATGAAATAGATATAATTGAAAAGGAAATGTTATCACTTGGATTTATGCATGATGAGTGTCGACATTATGACCCCCTTACAATGATTTATGGATTAAGGAAATATGCAAGATCATTAGCCTACAATCATGAAAGTAGGCTAGAGATAGAATACTTGACGAACACTCTCCCCCTACCTTGTGATTCCATTCAAGTGATGATGCATATAGCTACAAAACAGAGTCAAGTACCAATAGGTGACAAGGAAACACAAATCCATGCTTTGATACCTGTTGAAGTTTGTGTTCTGGAAAAAGAACCTGCGCAACCCCGACCAACCACTCTTTCCCTAGTTATAAAGAGAAAATATGATGTTTTGGATTTGGTAGAAAACCTGTGACGTGTAAAAGAAAGAGAAGGTGATGTGGATATTGAAGTTTTCAAGAAAATCGTCGAACAACTAAACATAGAAATGCAATAGACTATTGACGAAACTTGGCCAAAAGACTCTGGCGTGTGAGCATTGGATGTCAGGCACAATTTTATTGAAGGAAATTCGAGGCACACACTGGGCACAGAATTACTGTTGCTATCGAAACAAGCTTAGTCAGTGGAGGAGAAAATGCTGAAAGAGATGGCCCCCACTGTCGATCCAAGGTTTATTTATTTTGCAGATTTTGAAACAAACACGCTTGGTTTATTTCTTTTACAGATTTTGAAACAAACATGTTTAATCTTATAGTGGTGCAACCAAAAATGAATGAGAGGCAACAATTAATAGGTTCTCTTACTTCTTCTATGGATATTAATTTAATTAAATTATCATATTTGGACATGGTAAATTGGCATAGTCAGACAAGGTAAATCATCACTAGATGATTACTAAATTCCACAAGTGACAAGAGAAAAATGCATGCTATGCTGGAAAAGGTTTATGAACAGTTGCATATTACACAAGTAGCTTTGAGAACGAGAGCTAACAAAATTAGGGAATTGGAAGATATGTAATTCAAAAAGTCAGGAAACCCAAGGGAATTGGGCCCTTTAAAAAGCTATTAGATGAAAAAGAAAAATAAATTAAAAGTTTGTAGGCTATAGCAAAGATTCAAGATTATGACGTTCATATTTTGATACGGACTTACCAAAGAAAATAAGAGATAGAAAATCAATTACGAGAGATGGCGACATCCTTTCAATCCAAGGAGAAATAAATTAGTGAAAAATATACTCAATTGGAAGTCTCAAAGAAGGATTTTGTATGAAAATAAGAACAACAAATGAAAACAATTTCAGAAAATAAGGCTACTATTGATCAGACACTCTCTACCCCTCAAACGTTAGATGTGGAAATCCTGAAGTTATTGCAATTAAAAAATTCACAATTGGAACAAGAATTCAATGAAGCAAAGAGCGAAAAAGAATGGGTTGAAAAGAGGGAAGCAACACAATTGTAGTGCAAAAAAACCATGATGGAGTAGATACAAAATACACTTAAGGAGAAGCAAAACAAAGTTTAGTCCTTACAATAGGTGATCAAAGTAACTGCTATTGGGAGGGAAGTTCTTATACATGCAAAGCAAGAGATATGGAGATAAATAAACTAGAAAATATCAACATTACAATCTTATGTGGTGATTCTCTCAAATTATGAGAAAGGAATAATTAAAAGTGTTAATCTTGAAGCCAAGAGTACTTCCTCAGTGCTTGAGGAAAGATTGAAAGATTGAAAGATATAGATCAACCTATTGATTTTATTAACACCCTTGAGGATGATACCTTGTCTCAAATGAACCTTCCTAAGAGGTACGAGTGCATAATCTCCTTATACATGATCAAAGAAAAGTGTAACTCCATGAAACTCATGAAGAGTTTGAGAGAGTTACTAAAGAAATTGAAAGTTTTAGAAATGAATGGAAATATTTGGGCGGGTTTAGAGTTCCTTCCTTTGGGGGAAGGATAATTGGTTGATATCGAATGAATAATTTCATGACAAATTGAAAGCTACTAAGCAAGATCTTGGTTTTTTTCGATACACAGTGAAGAGGTTGTTTTACCCCATCTGGTTATCAATGCTTTATGTCGGGAATTTACTATAGGGATGGGATAAACCAGTTAATAGAAAACATCCTTTTGGATTGCTACTAGATCAAGTCAAATATAATTGTGCTAATAACAAAATACAAAAAAGTACCTTGGTTAGCATTAGCTGATTAAGATAAAATCGTAAAGGTCAAGAAGCAGGTGAGTGGAAATGTTATCCTAGAACTAGTTTCTTTCAGCTCTCAGGTAGTTCAACCAATCCAGCTGATGAAAACAGGTAAAAATCAACAAGAGGATTTGGATGAAGTGGCATTGGTCGCACCTTATATACCTATGGCAAGAATTTGTGGATCCCAAGGACAATCCCTTGGTGCCACATCAGAAAGGGCAAAAATTTCCAAGTCACGAAGGCATTCATGGAAGTTTATTTACATTTAAGTTAATTTATTTCACTTTGAATGTTAATTTACTTAAAAATAGTTATTATTAGAATTATTTTTGAAAACTCTATTTAATACTTTGTTTCTCGTCTAGAGGGGGTTGTTGATAGTAGATAATATATATATATATATAATATATATTATAATGGATCTGATGTAATTGATACCAAATCTGGATCTGAATGTACTTGATACACAAATCTCCAGCTGATAGAAAGATATAACTCTTAGATCTTTGATAAATTCCCTTTTGATATGTGTCTTTGTTTACATCATTAAAATGTGTTGAATTCTGGACTTGTTTTGACATTCCATGGCATCTGCTTTATTCAGTTTCTTGGTGTTTTGGTATTTATTATTGAATCAAGTTATTAAAATATTAAGCATTTGATCGAAGGTTTATGTTCCACGAGATTGCCTCTAGGGCCGAGAAGTAATCTCTTACTCAATACACGTTGAAATGGTTGCATTTTGTTTTCTTTATAGTGTGCATGATAATTTTGTGTTTATGACACAAATGGATCTTAAATTAATTATGGTCTCGTGCTGATTCTTACAAATTAATTGTTCTGATATTTATTATTAGTTCGCTAGCTATTGTACGATTAGCCTGAGAAAGAAAGAATAGTTGTACGTGTTGCAACGTTTTTCATTTTATCATTAAGTTAATGTTTGTGTCTTAAATATTTATATATATGTATGTTTATGTTATCTTTCTTTTACTTTTTTCTTATTTCTTTTATCGTTGTATTTTTGGTATTCATCTTTGATGTGCGAGGTATATCGTTCATCAACTAATAATTGGTTTGAACTTCTTCTATCTACGCCATATTATTACCACTTCTTTTACTTTTTTCTTATTTCTTTTATAGTTGTATTTTTGGTATTCTTCTTTTTGGTATTCATCTTTGATGTGTGAGGTATATCGTTCATCAACTAATAATTGATTTGAACTTCTTCTATCTAAGCCATATTATTACCACAGCATCTCATTCGATCAATAATTGGTCCTATTTTATTTTCATATTGAGAATCATATAATTGTAGCTAGGGAATACCCTTTGTGGTGTATAAGGGACCAGCTTGAAGCACCTAAAGTGAGAGGATTCCTGAATCCTCAACAAATGTGCTCTTGAGCGGCTCACACCAAGAACAGTTTGAGAGTCATCACCATCTAATTATTACTTTAAGATAATCTAATATGTACTATATAAACTTTAGCTTATTATAGCATGATAAATTTATTTTTCAATTTATAAAGTTATAATTAATTTATTATCCTATATAATAATTTGTTCTATTTATTATTATGTTATTATGTTATATAATTTAAAATTTAATGAATAAATATTTTTTTTTATCAATTATTTATAATTATTTAATTAATAAAAAATAAAATCTTTACTTTAATATGAATATTTTTAAATTCTCACATTTATATTTATAATTTTTATTATAACATTGAAATATTTTTAAATTCCAATACAATTTGTGTTTGTAAAATTTCCTACATATATAGCAATTTTTTTTTATTATTAAAATAAACAATTTGGTTTACCAATACCAACCAATAGAAACTTTGCTCTTAAATTAATTTTAAGTGAGAAATCTTAAACATATTTAAAAATGAATAAATATGTTAGAAATGAGTTTTTTTTATTTTTCTGGGGGGAGATGAATTCCAATATGTAGAGATGTATATAAGTAATCTATTGAACATTTTGAAATAGTCAAAATAAATAAATAAATAAAATAAAAATATTATAATTATAATAAACATTTGATTGGTCAGATTAAAATAAATTAAATAATAAAATAAAAAACTAAACATAAAATAATATTATATTTATAATTAAGTATATTAATTATAATTAATAATTAAACCAACCTAGATTTATCTTATCTCTAGATTTACCATGTGCCAAGAGGGATCAAATTTCCTCTTTCACAATTTTTTTTGAGTGAAAATAAATTTGATCCCTCTCAATGTTTGGTAAATTTGGAATTAAGATAAATCTAGACTCGTATAATAAAAATTAAAACTTTATTTTAATATAACCAAGGAAAATTGTAGGGGCTAATATTCGCAAGTGGCCTAATTTTCCATGGTTTTTCAAAGAAAAATTCGCCAATTTCCATTTTTTTCTAAAAGTGATTCACCCAAATTTCATAGTATAAAATTATGTCATCCTAAAAATCGCCAAAATTTTATGGAGACTATATAAAGTCATTAGAAATTTGGATATATTTAAAAAAATATCAGCAAACATTTTACAATATGCATATTAGGGACTCTAAGATTCACCAATGTTTCTAAACTTTAAGATAAATTTCCATCCTTAAAATTTTTCCTGAATATAACAAAGTATATATATAAATAAATATAACAAAATGAGTATATAAATAGATTTATTAGTGCAAATTATTATATAGGCTTTACCTTCTACGTCATGCTATAAAATGTATTAAAGGAATATTGATGCATTGTATCTTATGATAGATGGAGTGAAATGGATATACATTATAAATTATAATAGAATTTCTCAGTTTTTATTAGTCCTTGTTTTTTCGAGGGACTATAGAAACCGTTTGGCGGTCAAATTCCATTGACTATTCACTAGTTTCTCGATATTTTGTAACTTTAACCAAAGTTTTTAAAAATTGTTGAATATTTCCATTTTTTTCGTAAATTTTTTTTTTTTTCTATTTTTTGAAAAGATGTGCGGGCCTTGATGTGACATAATTCCCTTGGTAGAGGGTGATTTAATTTGGGTATTTATCAGTACATGACACATAAAAAATAAAAATAAAAAATTCTATATGACCATTCTGTCGGTAAGTGCTCTGACACTGGAACTATTAGCCTACTATCACTGACGCTCGTAGTGCTCTACCCAGGTCCTTTACATAAGTGAGGAGTTAGGGGAAAATATATAGTCATGGTTGGCTGTCCCTGGGTTATTTTATTTCATTTTAAACTTTTTACCTTTGATTTCATTTTAAAATTTTATACATTCATTTTAATTTTTTTATCTCATTTATCTAACTTTATAAAGTCCATCTCTTTTTCCTTTAATGAAAAAAATCCAATATTCTTGTAAGTTCATATGTGCGGAGGGAAGTTTATGTTCCTTGTTTTGCACACCCTTTCTTCCACACATATGTTTTGTTTCTTTGAAAGGCGTATTAACATATGTGGGTGCATTAATGTAGGTGGGCCTAACAGTAAACGAGTCATTACTTACGAGTCTATGTAACATAACTCCATAGAAGAAAATGAGATAGCGCAAATAAAGAGAATTCATAACTCCTCAAAAATATATTATTTAGATATGGAAACAAAATGATTCTTATAAAATAAAATAATTTGTGTGTGTAGAAGGAAGTTTCATCGAATGCTTCTCTTGACTCCTTCCCTAATGGTTTTTTTTCTCACTGCCTACTCACTATGGTAAGGTACCGATATCTATATCTATATTTATATTTCTATATGGATATAGGGAAATATAGTGAATGTAGGATGAACCAAGCAAGGACATCGAAACGCTACTTTGTCCAGTCAGAAGTCTTCTCTTCTCTCTGAATAAAATAAATACTAGATGAATGTGAAAAATTAGCCATCGACTACAAGAATATTAATTTAAGTGATTACGTAACCCTTTGTGAAGCCTTCTGGGACCGAAGTATACTATGGTGACAAATAGCAGTTAGTTTAATCATGACACTGGAGCACTATATTCTTCTCAGGTTGGCCATATCTACTCTCACTAGGTGGTAGGCCATTTCGATCAATAAATTCTAATGAGAAAGCAGAGCTAGCTATACTTGAATAAACCAACCAATAAGAAAGGGTGGTAGAGCTATATCTTTCTATTGTAGCGGCTACAACCACCCTCCAAAATTTTTCCTTCACTTCATTTTGGAGCCTCCCTCCTTAAAATCTTAGCAGCTTTTCTTGCACTGCTCAGGTTATTGTGCTTTCATTTGAATTTATCTGTCACTTTACAACTTGTGTTAACTTACTTGCTTTGTTGTCTAACTACAAGTTGACCCCCCATGAGTTGGTTTCATCTCATTCTTGCACTGCCTTGGAAAACTACGTAGTCCTAGAGGGAAGCCAACCTTGGTCTTAGGAATTACGCAGTGTAGCCTAGCAGTGACCCTTCCTCTTAAGAATTGCAGAGTGTAACCCAGCAGTGAGATTTTCTCTCAAGAATTGCATAATGAAACCCAACAGTGAGCTTCAGCTCTAGAATTACGCAGACCCTGTTGATAGCTTGTCTTCAGCTGGGAAACTGCGCTGAGCAATCCGGACCAGCAAGTGAGCCTTCAAATCTAGAACTACACAGACCCAGCTGACAGCTTGTATTTAGCTAGGAAATTAAGTAGAGCATGAGAGGGAGCCCAAAGCCACTCAACCCAGAAATTGCGCAAAACCATATTGTGCTCAGAAACTGTAAAACCATACTATGCTTAGAAACTGCCAGTGCATGAACCAGAGAGTTGCCCAGTCCTCACCATAACTACACAATATTTCAGGGCAGCGCATGGCAGTGTTTCCGAAAAGAAAGAAGCTAAAAGGAAAAGCATCCTAGGGAAGTAGGGAATCTATTATTAGCTTCTCGAAGGTGACACATTTCCATCTTTAGAAATTTTTGCTAAGTGTTGTTGTTGTCCTTGATCTCAAGCATATGCGTCATGAACTCCATTTGCTCAAATCTATGTAATGGACACCTCTAGAGCTCACTTATGCATTTAATCATCAAGATCTAGCCTCCCTAGGAGGTCAAGGAGCCTTCAGAGCATTGCCATCTCTTTTCAGGGTGAGTTTTTCTTTTATTGCCTTTTGCTACTTTTTCTATGCATTTTGTTTGTTTAGCTTGTAAAAGTGTTGTTTCACTCGTTTTGTAGAATGATCGCTGGTGTTTTAACTTGTTTTAGCTTGTAGAATTTTTCATTCAAGTTATACATTTCCTTCCCCAAGAATCACATGATTTTTCCCATTTTCACACCAACAGTCGCTGATGCAGTGACTCCCTTCGCATGCTTTGTGTTCCTTCAGTTTAATCCATTGCTGCACTTGTCTTACATGCATAAATCTACACTTAGTTAGATCTACACTCATCCTTACATCATCCTTCAGATTTGCGTGTTTTCACGCTCCCCATGGACAGATCTGAGCTATCCTTTCCCTGGTCTCACATTCACTTGCATGCATTGTGCAATCTAGCAGCTCAAGGCCTCTGCCTTAGACTATGGGATTGTGCAAAGGGTGTCCTGGGCTAGCTCCAACTGCATAGTTTCAGGAGCCAATCTCCCAGATTGGTCACTGAGACAACACAACATGTAGTCTCTCACAGGCACTATCCCAGACTGAACTGCACATTGTGTAGTTCCAGTCAATAGGCTTCCACACCGACTTCCTGGACTGCACAATGTGTAGTTCCCACATTCAGTCAATCACCCTTGTCAGTTAAAATTATGTATTTCCTCTCATTAGATGCCTTGGTTGTTGCTCGATCATGCTGTAAAATTAGATTTGTAAGAGCTAATGTTTTCTTGCCATGAGTTTGTTCTGTCCCACAGTTACTACAATCGTGAAGTGGTTCTCTCTAGTAGTCATTGTACCATGACATAAAAGAGAGTTTTTTCAAGAGCGATCACTGAAAGCAATACCAAGGAAGCAGTTGAGAAAGCACCAATTTACTTGCCAATATATGCAGATGCCCAACTATTTACACAAAAGGAATCAACACTAACATGGTAGCAAAACCAACAGCAATGGTAGAAGGCGACAAGCTAGTACATGACCAGGGAAAGAGGAAACCGCTGACATAATAGAGGGAGGAGAAAGCTACAGAACAAAAGCACATTTGTCATGTCCCCATTTTTATCCTTCTTCATAGTGCAACCATGGTGGATTTCCAGGGCAGGAGGTGGCCAGGTTAGTGGAGCAGGTTTATGTCATCAGGGGTTCCGATGGAGTTTTGCGGAGTTCTTATGGGATTTGATGGCATTCGCTTGGCATATTCCACCATCTACACAGTTTTCCTTTCGTTCCGTCACATTCTGACAACTTTCATAAATCAACATTATTATTGGGCATAACTTAATTAATTATGCTCGAGGTGGCATTCTTGGGAGATTGATTGGTGGGACACCTCAATATAATAGCTCATTGGAACCAGAACAGGAAGATCTACATGACAGTATGGTTAGATATGAGTTCTAGTGGCCTGAGGAGACATGGTGGCTAATTTACCCTTCTCCCCGCATTAAAAGAATATTTTAATTAAAATAAAAGAGGGAAAAATGCTCCATGATTAAAATAATAATAAAACAGAAGGTTCTAGAGGAGTCCATTAAATCTATAAAAGAGGAGGAGGAGACCATTGGAGGACATCTTGGTTTTGATATTTTTTCTTGTATGAGAGATCGAGAATTCGGTTCTCTACTCTATTGGTAGCCCCAAGATGAACACCTTCGGGTGATATATAGAGATTGGGTGAGCACCCATCTCCCCTTGGTGGATTCATTCAGAATCCATAGGTGTAGTGATTGTTTTCTGTTTCAGTTTGGAGATCAGAGAGTCATTCCCAGCTATTGTATTGGCATCTATCTATATACAATAAAGTTGGGTTTTGGTTGCAACATTTCTCATTGTTCCTCATGTTGTGATTTCTAATGAGATCTTGTACAATTTATAGATTTATGGTTCTGGTTTCACATGGAAATCTTCTAGAAAATGCATGATAGGTTAATATGAAGTGCATGTTCCAAAATTAATTGAATTGGGACATTAGAACGTTCAGTCTTCATGCAGGTATCTTTGATAACATAAGAAAAAGGAAGCGCATGACACAGACAACAAAGTAGGGGAAGACAAAAGAGAAGAGCTCATAGGTAGCAGAACTAAGATCATAGCAAGCAGAATGAGAGTCAAAGGAACAACAGGAGCTGAGAAGAAGAAATGGGAAGAAGAACAAAGGCAAGGTGCAATGATAGAGTAAACAACGCTAATACATGTTGATGAGTTGGAACAACCAGCAACCAAGGAAGAGAGTGAACAGATGCGGGTTCCATCACTAAAGCTGAGCACAAGAACCAAGCTTAGCTGGAGGTCGATAGGTACATGGAGCAGTTGATGCGTGAGGCCACCAATGATGACTTGCAACTGAGCGCATACAACATGTAGACGTACATTGGTGGTCTTGTTGCACTCAAGACAATGCTACGCATGCTTCAAGATGAGACAGACACAAGTTCCAAGACGATATACCCAGATGCCATGGAGGCAAGAGTCTCCTTTCAACAAGACAACATCAGGCAGTTCAGGGACATCATCATGTAGTACCAAACTTGGCATCAATACGTGATCGAGTAGCATCAATTGGAGGTTTCCGAGTTGGTATTTCCCCAAACTGTGGAGTCATAGTGTTTTGTCTTGTTATGGTGTCTCTAGCCTATTTTGTCTCACATGGGTACATGTGCAAAATGTATATTATTAGTAAATATGTTGCAAATGAAATTCTAAGTGTCATTAGTGGAATGGGTTTGGTAAAGAAGTTGAAGAATCAAGAGGGTAGACGAAGAGTCACAAAGGGGAATGTCAAGGGTCACCCCACCATTTTCTAAATAGAACCTCATAACTCATAGACCAGGATTTTGGGAGCCAAGATTTTGGCTAGGCATTGCTTAGAGAAGGCTTGGAGAGTATTGTGACGAGCCTTGGCTTCTCTAGAATGTAGAGTGAGTACATCTCTTTGTAGGAGCAGGCAGTGTTGATTGTAATGTTCCACTATTGGGGCTAGTGGATGTCAATGGTGTATGTATGGATGGAACTTTCACTTAATATATATAACTGAGCCAACACATTTTCATGCATATGTTGTTATTGTAGTTTGACTGTTCTGGTTAGTTTAGCAATGTATGTTGTTTAACTTACACATTTGTGTATGAACCATTTTGTATATGATTTTATGAATCTTGTTTGAGACGTGTTGCTTTATTAACCCGTCACTTTGGATTGTGGACTATTTCGCTTCTAGCCTATGATTTCATTCAACTCATGTGTTCCTTTCAAACTGCATATTATTATAGGCTTCTAAGGGACACACTTCCTTTTCCCCTATGTGTGTTAGAACTCCCATGCATCTCACTTGACTCGCTGTAAGGTCACACACTTTCTTCTGACATACTTACCTCTACACGCCACCGTAGTCAAGGCACTATTGTATTACCCACTACTGGGACTCCTACTCCAAACAGTTTGAGGTCTAGTTGGGACTTCTTATCGGGGATATCCCCTAACATGATGGTGGGTCCAGCATCGTCAACATTTCTGGCACTAGAAGGAGGTCCAGATGAAAAGATGAGTGTTCAAAGTCTATCTTGAATCTCTACACATCATTCATGACTTACATTACAATCATACCTCCGACATGTTTTTCTCATGCAGATGATTTTGAAGTGTCAGAGGACGTCATTGATGACTTGTCATGTTTTAAATATGTCAGTGAAGGTGGAGCAGCCCTGCTAAGGCATGGAGTTGCCTTCACAGGGTTCTTGTATAGGAATGAAGTCCCCTTGAATGACATTGCCTGTGGGATGTTCGCTTACATGTTTGAAAGGCACATCAAGAAATGGTGTCGCACATTGCCCACAACATCCATTCACTCTTATGATCACATGCTTGATGAGTTATTCCATTCTTTCTATCATTATGACCGTAAAGCACTAAAAAAAATTCTGGAATTACAGAAAGCACCTGATGAATCTATTATGCAATTTTGGGATTGCCTCCTAAATCTTGTGTTTCAAATCCCTGAAGATGAAGTTGATTGGAAATTTCTCAAGGAACAATTTCAATATCTTCTTCATGTATCCAAAAATCCTCATGAGTTAGAATCATTGGAACCCCTCCCAACACACCTCAGTGTTAGAGCTACCAAATCTAAGATGGACAAGGTTGTTGTCACAGGTGACCCACTGTCTGCTCCTCATCAAACAACTCTAGCTGCACAGGACGAGGCGGGAGAAGTTGTGAACCCATCTCTTGAATCGTCACCTCCTCCCACCCTAATGACTATGGATATTTGCATAGATGTGGACTAGAATCCCGTTCTTTATCACATGAATGCATTTTCTCAACCTCCATCCTCTCATTTTGTTGATCCTCTAGAGTTTTGTGTCTTGTGTTCATCCATTCCAGACTCTGCATGTGATGTTCAAGAGGATCAAGTTGTCGACGGAGTTGGTGTTGAGAAACCAACCTGTGCTATCATTTTTGATGAGTAGGTGTGGGAATCTAAAGAAGAACTTGCGGTGAAGGATGAACTCCTTTTGTCCACGCCTCGTTTGCTCTATCCTGACATATTTTGTGATCTTAAAATTTCTGATTTGTCTTATGGAAATTCATTCCCAGATGTTTCTATTTCTAATCATTCACAGGATGCACTAGATGTCAGTATGTCATCTGATTGTGGAGAGGACAAATATTTCCTTCCAAATCCACTCAATCTGTCATCTTTCATTTTCAAAAATTCAAAGGGTGAAATTTTATGTTTCTTGTCAACCCCTTTGTATGATTCATCAGATCACAAGGATGTCAATGTACATCTTGAATTTTTTGATCATGGTTGTAGTGATCTCTTTACTCCATTCGATCACGATTCTGATTCATTTGCTGTTGATATTTCTAAGCCACTGACCTTGTTGATATACATGTTGAAGAAGTGGAAAACCGACAAGCTATTGAGGCACTTCAAGCCAAGCTGTTGGTTACGTTAGGTTCTCGCAGTCTTGAGGTCAGTTCTACTCCCGATGAGAAATCTGTTGAAACAACCCAGGTTCCTCATCACTCTCCCATTTGCATTGAAAATCAATATGATCCATGGATTTCGCTTCCTCCGCTTGAATCACACGATCCTATCACTTATGCATTGGAGGAGTCATACATAGCAAGTCATGTTGTTAAGTGCAAGTTTTCTTATTCTTTCATGTTTTCTCATATGTCAAGATCAAAAGAGTTTGCATATTTTTTTGTCTGCGCATAGTGCGTTGCAACACCATGGTACATCCACTGAGTTTCTGTCTTGTGCTTTCACTTTTTTGTTTTCTGTGGACGCATTCAAAATTCGAGCCTATTGGTTTTTATTGTTTTATCTTTCTTGCTTGTTGGTTTGTCTGAATATCTTTCTTTTCGACCATGCCTTCACCAACATGGGTCAACCAATGTGCCTGTGGTAGCATTGGAAGTATCGATTTACATGAGTAGACCTATGCACTATTTCGCTTAGGAGTAGGAGTAGTGTTTGCTTTCTTGTTTGCTTTCATTTTTACTTCTATCCTTTCCTTGTTTGTTTGTTTTCTTGTTATGCACTCGTAGGATTAGCTTCACATGCAACTGTGTTTGGCTCTTGAAAAAAGAAAGCTGAAGTACAAGAGGACTTGTATGCCTATCAACATTTGGTTATTTGTTATCCCCTCTCTTTATGAAGATCTTACGTTCTTCAGTCGATGATACCCTGATGGAAAATATGTTATGTTGAGAGTAAGCCTTGGTGAAAACACAACGTTTCATTAGAGAAATTTTGAGGTATAAAATGGGCCTCCTAAGAAAAATGTACAACCAAAATAAACTTTATAAGAATAAATAGGATTCAAGATGATGATGTCAACCATGGGGGATGATTAACCATTTTTGGGGTAAAAAAGTAAAAAGATTAAAAAATATTAAAATAATAAAACTATTTTTTCAACTTATCTCCCTAAGGTTTTACTCAAATTTCGAGTAGGAATACTCACTGGATGAAAAATTTAATTCCTCATCCAAGGAGTACCAACAGTGCACACTTTCGATGGACCCTGCCATACGAAAAAATGAGAAATGCATGAAAAATGTGATTGCAATCATGTTTTTCATGTATTTCTCATTTTTTGTGTTGCAGTGTCCATCGATAGTATGCAGCATGTGTACTCATTGGATGAAGAATCAAATTTTGCATCCAACGAGTGTTCTCACTCGAAATTTGAGTAAACCTATAGGAAGATAATTTAAAAATATGAGTTGGAAAAGTAGTTTTTTTCTTTTTTCCCTCTAAAATTTGATGATGTAATCTAATCTTATTTTATTATTACTATTATTTTATAATTTCCCTAGGAGTCCCATTTTAGACTTGAAAAATCCCCTAATGGAACTTTAATTAACTAGTATTGCCTACTCTAATCGATTTTTTTCTATATTCGGTTAACCCTTGTCAACTTATTCAAGTAGAGTAAGGTGAGGGGGAAAACCTTAACAACTATGCCAAAGGTATATATAACATACTTCTATGAAGGGACAACCTCTCCTAGTCTTAATAAGTTAGTATCCCTCTTATGCCTCATGAAATAAATAAGTGCCTATGCACAGTTCTCTGAAAATGATAAAATGAAAAAAATAATAAATAAAGGCGAAATAAGAGAGGTGAAGCAAGAAACTTCGTTAGGGTATTGTCCAGGCTCTTTGGCAGTGAAGCAATCCTTTTGTTCCTAAAGTGATTGTGTCAGGGTACTGTCTAGGCCTGCTGGCAATGGAGCAACACTAGAGATGAAACATAAACTCTGACAATTTATATTACTTGTGCATCAATATACCCCTCATCCCAAATCGAAACAACTCAGTTGAGTTGGCTTGGTATGCGTGCTGATCGATCAAGGGAATGGCAGGGACTATATGTTTAACTGAATCTAGTGAGGAAGATACGACGATCAAATAATTGAGCAATACTTCTGGAGGAGTTAGACTCACTTTACACGAGAGGAGGTCCATACAGAGAGCTGGAGTTCTACCAGTGTGGCCCCAATGTTGTAGTGGCTACAACCACTGTCCAAAATTTTTCCTTCCCTTCGTTTTGGAGCCTCCCTCGTTAAATCTCAGCATCTTACCTTTCACTGCTTAGGTACTTGTGCTTTTATTTGAATTTATCTGTTGCTTTACAACTTGCGTTTTCTTACTTTCTTTGCTGTCTACCTACAATATCACCCGTTGTGACTTGGTTGCATCTCATTCTTACACTGCCTTGGAAAACGGTGCAGTCCTAGAGGGAAACTAACCTTGTTCTGAGGAATTGTGTAGTGCAGCCCAACAGTGTCCCTTGCTCTCAATAATTGCATAGTGTAATCCAGTAGTGAGATTTGCTCTCTAGGATTCCGAAGTGCAACCCAACTGTGAGCTTCAGCTCCATAATTGCGCAGACCGAGCTGGAAGCTTTTCTTCAGTTGGGAAACTACAGAGAGCAGTCGAGGCCAACAAGTGAGCCTTCAAATCCAGAACTACATAGACCCAGCTGATAGTTTGTCTTCAATTGGGACATTGCGCATAGATCGAGAGGCAACCCAAAGCCACTCAACTCAAAAATTGCGTAGAACCATATTGTGATTAGAAACTGTCAGTGCATGAACCAGATATTTGCCCAGTCCTCCCTAGAACTACATAATATTTCTAGGTAATGCATGGAAATGTTCTTGAAAAGAAAGAAACTAAGAGGAAAAGCATCCCTGGGAAGTAGGGAATCTATTATTATCTTCCCAAAGGTGACACATTTCTATCTTTAGAAGTTTCTACTAAGTGTCGTTGTTGTCTTTGATCTCAAGCATACACATCATGAACTCCATTTGCTCAAATCTATGTAATGGAAGCCTCTAGAGATCACTTATGCATTCAATCATCAAGCTCTAGATTCCCTAGGAGATCAAGGAGCCTTCGGAGAGTTGTCATTGCTTTTCAGAGTGAGTTTTTCTTTTATTGCCTTTTGCTACTTTTTCTGTGGATTTTGTTTGTTTATCTTGTGAAAGTGTTGTTCCACTCGTTTTTTTGAATGACTGCTGGTGTTTTAACTTGTTTTAGCTTGTAGAAGTGTTGTTGCAAGTTATATATTGCCTTCCCCAAGTGTCACATTGGTTTTCCATTTTTGCACTAACAGTCGCCAATGTGGTGACTCCCTTCGCATGCTTCATGTTCCTTTAGTTTGATCCATTGCTGCACTTGTATTACATGCATAAATCTACATTTAGTCATATATGCACTCATACTTAAATCATCCTTGAGATATTCATATTTTCACACTCCCCATGGACAGATATGGGCTCCCCCTTCTTGGGTCTCACATTCACTTGCATGCACTGCAAAATATGGCATCTCAAGGCCTCTGCCTTGGCTTCTGGAATTGTGAAGAGTCTGTACTAGGCTGGCTCCAACTGCACATTGCGTAGTTCTAGGAGTCAGTCTCCCAACTTGGTCACTGAGATAGCACAATGCGCAGTATCTCCCAGGCCCTATCCTAGATTGAATTGTGCATTGTGCAATTCTAGTCAACAGGCTTACACACTGGCTACTAGGACTACATAATGTGTAGTTCCCACAATCATTCAAGCAACCCTTGTCAGTCAAAACTGCACAGTTCCTCTGATAAGATGCCTTGGCTACTGCTTGATCATGTTGTAAAGTTAGATTCGTAAGAGATAATGCTTCTTTCCATGAGTGTTCGTTCTATCCCACAAGTACCACAATCGTGAAGTGCTTCTCTCCAACAGTCATTGTACTATGGCACCAAAGAGAGTTGCTTCAAGAGAAACCACTGAAATTGGTACTGGGGAAGTAGTTGAGCAAGCACCAATTTAGTTACCAATATATGCATATGCCCAACTATTTACATAAAAGGAATCAAAACTAACATGGTAGCAAAACCAGCAGCAGTGGTAGAAGACGACAAGCTAGTACAAGATCAAGGAAAGAGGAAATCGCTGACATAATAGAGGGAGGAAAAAGTTACAGAATGAAAGTGCATTCATTGTTCATGCATGCAACTTTGAAGGCAAAAGTAGAAGGAATCACAGGAAAAGATAATAGAGCAGAGGAAGAGAAAAGCGCAGATATTGCAGGTAGTAGAATTAAGATCACAACAAGCAGAATGAGAGTTAAAGGAAGAACAAGAGCTAATAAGAAGAAACAAGAAGAAGAAATAAGAAGAAGCAAAAAGGCAAGGCGCAATGACAGAGAAAAAAACGCTGTGTAATAGATGTGTATTCTTCGAGCGAGAAACAGAGAAACATAATAGATGTGTATTCACTTAGCGAGAAACAGAGAGGTGAGAATGTAAGAGAAAACAAAGGATATTACAGCAGATTTGCTACAGGCTGTGTCTCTTCATTTTGATGGATAATAGAAAGGAAGGATTGGCTGTTCGAGGTGGACGTAGCCCAAACTGGGTGAACCACGTACATCTGTGTCTCTCTGGTTTTTTGCATTTTATGTGTTTATATTTATCCAATATTCTATGTGTTCCATTGCTCTGTAAGATATAATTTTCTAACAACTGGTATCAAAGCCAAAGGTCTGTTTGGTTGACGAACACACAGGAGAGAAGGGTTCTTGGTTCGAGTGGGAGAAATGGCAGAAGATGGTAAGTTTAGGGTCGAGAAATTTAACGGCCAAAACTTATCGCTATGGAAGATGTAGATGGAATATATCTGTATCAGAAAGATATGTACCTACCATTGGGTGGAAAAATAAAGATGCTGACAGGTATGACAGATGAAGAATGGAACCTTCTCGATAGAAAGGCACTCGGAATAGTACGGTTGTGCCTCACAGTGTCGGTCGCCTTCAATATTTCAAACGAAACAACGACAGAGGGTTTGATTAAGGTGTTGGTGAAACTATATGAAAAACCCTCGGCGTCAAACAAGGTATTTCTTATGAAACGGTTATTTAATATGAAGATGTCATAAGGTGGATCTGTTGCAAACCATTTAAATGATTTTAATACTGTTACAAGTTAGTTAAGTTCTGTAGGGGTAAACTTTGATGATGAAGTTAGAGCTTTGTTATTCTTGTGCTCATTGCTAGAAAGCTAGAATGATTTAGTAATGTCCATTAGTAACTCTATTTCTGGATCTAGTACTTTAAAGTTTGTGATGTTGTGGGTGCTATCCTTAGCGAGGAAATGCGATGGAAAAGCTTTGGTGAGACATCGAGTAATGCTTTAAGTGCAGAGTCTAGGGGAAGAAAAATGGAAAGAGGAAAGAGCTCAGGATATCTTAGTAAATCAAGGAAAGGCAGATCCAAGTCCAGATTGGGGACAGTGTGCTGCAAATGCGGAAAGAAAGGGAACCTAAAGAAAGATTGTAGATATCGGAAGGGAAAAGAAGGAGATGTGCAGCAAGAAAACAATCATGAAGCAAATGTGACAGGTGAGGTGTTACAAGATGCTTTGATTCTTTCTTTCAAAAATATTACTGATTCCTGGGTGGTATATTCAGGGGCCTCATTCCATGCGACACTCGATAAGAAATATTTTCATGACTATGTTCAAGGAGATTTTGGACAAGTTCGTTTCGGTGATGATAAACCATGTAAAATTGTTCGAATGGGTAAGGTTCTTCTAAAACAGCAGAATGGAAACCAATGGCTACTAAAGGAGGTAAGGCATGTTCCAGATCTGAAGAAAAATATGATTTCAACAAGGCAGTTAGGCAGTGAAGGTTGTGTGACAACTTTCACAGATAAAGCTTGGAAGGTCACCAAAGGAGCCCTGAAAAAAGCAAAAGGAGAAAGGTGGGTACATGTATTTAGCAATGGCATATAACTCTGTTAATGCTTTAACTTCCAAAGGAGCAGATGCAACATTATGGCATCATAGGCTCGGACACATGAGTGAGAAGGGGATGAAGATTCTTCACTCAAGGAATTTGTTGCCAGGTTTGAAGAATGTTGATTTGGACTTCTGTGAGAATTGCAGTTATGGAAAACAGAAGAGAGTCCGATTTCTTAGAGTTGGAAAAGAAAAGAAGAGAGAAAAATTAGAGCTTGTGCATACAGATGTATGCGACCTGCTCAGGTATCATCTCTCGCTGGCTCTTGTTATTATGTTAATCTTATTGATGGTGCAACTAGAAAAACTTGGATTTATTGTATTAAGAATAAATCTGATGTATTTGATACTTTCAAGAAATGGAAAGCTTTGGTTGAGATTGAGACGGGAAAGAAATTGAAGTGTCTTAGATCAGACAATGGAGGTGAATATTGCAGCAAAGAGTTTGATAAGTATTGTTCAGAGCATGGAATTCATAGAGAGAAGATAGTTCCAAGAACACCACAAGAAAACGGTGTGTCAGAAAGGATGAATAGAACAATCATGGAGCGTGCAAGGTGCATGAGATTTCATGCAGGATTGCCTTTAAAATTTTGGGCAGATTTTGTAGATACTACTGTTTATCTAATAGACAGAGGACCTTCAAGTTCCTTGTATGGTGGTGTTCCAGAGGAAGCATGGACAGGTAAAAAGGTAAACTACTCTTTTTTAAAGCCTTTTGGTTGTGAGGCCTTTGTCCATATTAATAAAGAAAATAGAACAAAGCTTTAGGCAAAATCAAAGAAATGCACCTTTATTGGATATGGTGTTAATGATTTTGGTTATCACTTTTATGATTATGAAAATCACAAAATCATTAGGAGCAGAGATGTAATATTCAATGAAAAGGTCTTGTATAAGAATCAGTTGCAAGTAAAGAAACGTGAAAAAGAAAACAAGGAATACACAGTTCTTGATGAGATCACTGAAAAAGTAAAGGTTCCTGAAAACAATAATAATCAACAACCACAACAACAACAACCACCACAACAACAACTAGCACCCCAAACACCTAAAAGTGGTGTTAGAAGATCTACTAGGATAAGTATACCTCCTGAACGATACTCTCCTTCATTATATTATTTATTGTTGACTGATTTTGGTGAACCCAAATGTTATGAAGAAGCAATGCAGGTTGAAAGAAGGAAGAAGTGGGAGCTAGCCATGGAAGAAGAGATGGAATCCTTAATGCATAATCAGACTTGGGACTTAGTCAGGTTGCCTGCAGGTAAAACTACATTGCAGAATAAATGGGTTTACAGGCTGAAGGAAGAAGATGGAGGAAAAAAAGGTACAAAGCTAGAATTGTGGTGAAGGGGTTTGCAGAGAAGAAAGGTATTGATTTTGATGAAATATTTTCTCCTGTCGTTAAAATGACTTCAATTAGAACTATTTTAAGTCTAGTAGCAGTTGAAGATTTGCATCTTAAGTAGTTAGATGTAAAGACAACTTTTCTCCATGGGGATTTGGAGGAAGAGATATATGTGCAATAGCCACAAGGATATGAGGTAAAAGGGAAGGAGAAACTAGTGTGCATGTTGAAGAAGAGCTTGTATGGCTTAAAACAGGCTCCTAGGTAGTGGTATCTAAAATTTGATAGGTTTATGTCTGAACAAGGTTATACTAGATGTCACTCTAATCATTGTGTTTATCTCAAAAGGAAAAATGATGTCACCTATATTATATTTTTATTGTATGTAGATGACATGCTTGTTGTAGGTTCTAACATGCAGGAAATAAATGTGCTCAAAAGGAAATTGGCAAACTCATTTGCAATGAAGGATTTGGGTGCTGCAAAACAAATCCTTGGTATGAGAATAACTAGAGACAGGAAATATCACAAATTAAAATTGTCTCAGAATGAGTACATACAAAAGGTCTTGAAAAGATTTAATATGAACAATGCAAAACCATTAAGTACACCTTTTGCTAGCCATTTCAAACTTAGTAAGGAAATGTTCCCAAAGATCCAAGAAGACATGGATTATTTGTCTAAAGTTCCATATGCATTAGCAGTTGGAAGCTTAATGTATGCAATGGTTTGCACAAGGCCTGATATTGCACATGCAGTGGGAGTTGTAAGCAGGTACATGAACAATCTAGGAAAGGAACATTGGATGGCAGTGAAATGGATTCTCAGATATCTAAAAGGTACCACAAATCAAGCATTATGCTTTGGTGGTTCAAACATTTCTCTACAAGGATATGTTGATGTAGATATGGCAGGGGATAGAGATAACATGAGTAGCACTACAGGATATGTATTTACTGTAAGTGGAATAGTTGTTAGTTGGGTTTCAAAAATCAAAAGTGTTGTTACACTTTCAACAATAGAAGCAGAGTATGTTGCTGCTACATAGGCTAGTAAAGAAATGATTTGGTTACAAAGGTTTATGGGTGAATTGAGTAAGGAGAATGATATGGGCATGTTATATAGTGATAGCCAAAGTGCTATTCATCTTGAAAAGAACTCAACATTTCATTCCAGGACTAAACACATACAATTCAAGTACCATTTCATATGATCAGTCTTGGAAGATGCAGAGTTGAAGCTGGAAAAGATACACACTAGCCAGAATCCTGCAAATATACTAACAAAAGTTGTAACCAGGGAGAAACTAAGAATATGCTCAATTTCAATTGGTCTTCAAGGATGACGATGAATATGAGAAACATCCAGGTCTAAAGAGGAGTCATTGTCCAACAAATGAACCGGCGGTGGAGTTGCTACAATCATTCTCCAAGTGGGAGATTGTTGGGTGTGGAGCATAATTATTTAGAGGTCTTTGTTTTAGCTGGATGTATACCCCAAGAAGTTTGTACACCCCTCCATGTGGGGAGGTGCAGGGGGGACTTATCCCCCCCGTGGGGGTTCGGGGGGGCCGATC
>APFE030433755.1:111227-134622 GCA_000404065.3 Pinus taeda | reverse complement strand
TTCACCCTCATCAATAGAAACATGCTTTACCATGATCCATCTCGGATCACTAGGCCTTAAAACAAGCATGGATGCAACCAGATTTATCCACCTACTCAGTGAGGAATTTCCTTGTCTCCTAGTCTTTAGGATTTACCACAATCCACACCGGATCACTAGGCCCTAACTGAGACTCCATCCTCTAGGCTTTACCATATATCCCACCATTCACCGACAAGGATTCCTTGGCCCAATCAAGGGCAACCACCTCTAGGATTTTCCATATATCCCGCCATTAACCGATTGAGGATTCTTAGGTCCATGGAGACACACAATACCTAACTTTACCGCAACCCACATTCCAGTTCAGTCGTCACTAGGCTAGTGAATTTACTGCAATCCACAGTTTGGTTTAGAGATCACTAGGCCATGTGTACTTTCTTTCAAAGATCCACCTCACTCATATTTGAATCCATCTCATAATCCAACTCAACCAAAACATTATAACCCCATCACACCATGGATATCTGGAGATGTCAAGGCTAGGGTAAAAACATTTTCACACTTGGAAAAACCCCTGTCGTGACAACAAAGAACCACATGCAATACCATGCATGCCAAATATAACAAGGAAATCACACATTCAAATAGATACATAAAAAGAATCATGTTGTAGCTGCTTGATCCTACTCTTCCTTTCTTGCTCCTTCCTTCCTTCTTCTTGCCTTCTTTTCCTTTCTTGATCCAATGCCAAAGTGCTCCAAGGAAACTTTTTGTCAAAGAGTGAGAGAGAGAGAATAATGAGAGAGATCCAAAACTGAGTTGACAAAAGGTTACACTAACCAAGCCTGCCTAATAATCCTCAGAAGCCTTTTTATCAATGAGGCCTCTGTTTTCTTCAATTTCCATTATTTTTCTTCATTTTCGTCGTCACATGCAACCTATGAAATTTCACCTTACGTTTCTCCTATTTTCCATAATTTTCATAAGTAAGTGTAAAATAATGTCATTTGCCTTTCCAAAGCCTTTTCCATTGCTTTTGCCAAATTCCTTTAGCCATAAAAACCAAAATTAACACCCAATATGATGTTTTGTCCACCATTCAGCTTGGAATACATGTCCCATGACCATGGTCTTATTTTTGCCTTTATTAACTTTTACATGGAGATTTGACCAAGGCTATTACAGAACCCTCCCGCTTGGGGGAACACCGTCCTTAGTGTTCAATGACACCTATAACCAACAAGACCGCTGCAACTAAACATATTTACCATGGAGATTTATAACTTAACTTGTTGCAATATTTACAATGACCACTACTAAAACTGTTTATTGGAGTTTATAACATAGCTCATTACGGTATTTACAATAACAACATATACACATATGCACATTTTCTAAACCAATGAATAAAAGGATACAATGCTTTCATCAGCAAGAGGGGAATCCAGAGGCTTACACCTCCACCTTAAAAAGTAATTCCAGGATTTACTTCCTTCCTAGGAAGTCTAGAATCCACTACCAAAGTCAAAGTTTCATCCGATGTCTAGTTCTATAATCCTGCTCCACTTGTCCCCTCAACTAATAGTTACTAACTCATTGTTCCAAGGCGCACTCCCAATGTGCATTTGATTCTATCTGGCAATGGTAATGACCAAAAAAAGTCCATCCCTGACCTCCCCTTCTCTGCTACACAGTCCCTCAGGCAATCCGGGCACCGCCTTCTATGCAGTCACACACCTTCTAAGTTCTGTTGGCACCCCCATCCCGGGCAGTCCATTCCTCGGTAAGGTTTCCTCACATCGAAAGGTCTAGAAATTAAGGCATATACTTGCCTCAATACATCATACTAGTGATAACATGCTCATGGAAAACAATGGACACTATTGGGTACCAATGTTACACAATGGCCCTGCTCCTGAAGTGCTTTACCAGCATACTGCTTCCTGTTCCAATTCCTTTTGTTGTTGTTGCTAATTCTTGCTATTAGTTTCGACCACCCAATCATGCATTTCATGCTTTCCTGTACCAAGCACATAATTTCCATTAGATTCAAAATAAATTAAAATAATTTCAAATCATACCTCATTGGTGGCCCGTCAATAAAGTATACTTGCAATTATGTCCATTTCCTATCCCAACAAGTCAAAATATCATCTTTGATCAAATCATTATGTCTAAACATATCACATCAAGTTAGCTCAAAACATAACCATCATAAATCAAAATCATGAATCACATGCAATCATCGTAAACTAGAATCATAGATCACATATAACCATCACAAATCAAAATCAAAATACTAATACTTATCCTTCATCAGCCCTTACTTCTACCTTTTTTCTTTCTGTACAAACACATGGTTGGTTGCCACGCCTGGAAAGCACCTAGTTCCTTTGCTTCTCTTCAATCACGTACACAGACACAATGTGCATCACAACACATACATCCACACATAGTGTACGAAATCACACAATGCATACACCTACACCTGATATACATCACGACGCATACACCTACACCTGATATACATCATGACACATACACCTTCACCTGGTGTACAACACAACACAATACATACTCCTACATTTGGTGTACAACACAATACACATACGTACACATAGTACAAAACAACGAATACTCATGTGATGATGCCACGACTACATAATGCACATATTTAGTACTGCATGTACACAAAAAAACATGTACGACATGCACATAATACCACATGTACACCAGTACCACATGTAAAACATGTACATAGTACCACCTATACACACCACCACCTGCACAACATGTACACAACATCACATGTACATGGCACCACCTGCACAACATGTAAATAGCACCACTTGTACATCGCACCACCTATATAATGTGTACACAATACCAAATGTACATAACAAGGCATGCACAACATGTACACAACACCATATGTACATAGTGCCACATGCACGACAGGTACACAACACCACCTACACACATCACCACATATACAACATGTACACAACACCACATGTACATTCATGCACACAACACCATATGTCCAACATGCACACAACACCATATGTACATAGCACTGCATATACAACATGTACATAGTGCCATATGTACACAACATCGCATATCCAACATGTGCACAACACCGTATGCACACAACACCGCATATGCATCATGTGCACAATACAATATGTACAAAACACCGCACATCCAACATGTACATAACACCATCTATACCCAACGCTGCATATGCAATACTCACACAACACTATATGTACCACTGTTTACATAACATTGCATAAAAAACATGTACACACACTATATATACACAAGACCGCATGTGCACAACATCACAAATGCAACATGTATAACATATACAACATATGCACAATAGTATCAATGTACATCCAAAACCATGTTGGGTGTGTGTTATATTCTTTCCACAACTAGTCGCACGCGCGAGGGGGGGGGGGTGTTCGCCCCTATTTGTTGCACTCGGCATAGCAGGGGGGTGGTATCCCCCCTGTATGGGGTCTGGGGAAGTGCACTGGGAATTTTTTTTGGGACCCTATATTAGGGGGCGAACCTACCTATGGTTTTATGCATGGGTTTTGCACATGGTTTTGGGCATTTTATGCCCATGGTATTTTGTAGGTTTGGTCAAGGAAACTATGGTTATGTTCTAATCCAGGGTTAATGGGTTGGGGTTTATGAATTCTTCGACATGTATATATATATGTATGGTAACATTGAAAGGAACATAATGAAAAATCAATCTGTTAGTTCCATTTTTGGAATCCAGGGGAAAATATATGTGTATTTTTTTTATATTCTCATCATTGTTTATTTTCTATTTTTAGAATTTGTCTGTAGGTAATTTCTGTACAGGGTTAAAGCCTACATTTGGTATTGGATATTTTTTGGATTCAAGGGGATGCCTTTGCTACAGAGGGGTTTTTCTCAGGCTTGTGGTAGACCCTGTTCAGTGGGAGATCTGTGGGATCAATTCTTGTGGTGAAAGAATATGGCGAGCAACAGAAAGATAGAGATTGAGAAATTTAATGGTTAGAGTTTTGGGTTGTGGAAATTCAAGATGGAGGATCTTTTGGTGGATAAATATCAGTGGATCATGATAGATATGGGTATTAAACCAAAGATAATATAAACAAAAGACTGGGCAAAGTTGGATCAAAAGGAAAAGAGCACAATACGACTGTGTATCTTAGATTCAATATTGTTGAATGTATAAGGGGAAGCTACGACGAAGGATTTGTGGGTCAAGTTAGGGAATTTGTACCAATCTAAGTCTTTGGTGAACAAATTGTTCCTTCATAAAATGTCGTATAACCAGAGGATGAACGATGGATACTCAGTGATAGAGCATATGAACACCTTTAAGACTGTGGTAAGCCAATTTTTATCTATTGATATAAAAATTTCAGATAAAGATAAGTGCATCAATTTTCTATGTTCTCTACCATATTCGTGGGATAGTCTAGTTGTTGCTATAGGTAGAAATACAAATACCTTGAAGTTTGATGAAATAGTCTCATCCTTGTTGTTGGAGGAGATGAGATGGAAAAATACAGAGGGCCAGAATGGAGATGCCTTGTCTGTACAAGGACGGTCCCAAAACAGAAACAAAAATAAGTCCCCAAGTGGGAGATCTAAGTCTCCAGGAAAACTTGTAAAGATATGTTGGAAATGCAGAAATGAAGGGCACTAAAAAAAAGGTTGTAGATATAAAGCTCTTGTGAAAGGAAAGGGATATGATGATGCTCCTTATACAGAGGAAAAAACCACCTCATGTAAAGGTGAGAATGTGTAGTTGGCTTCTTCTTCAAGTACACATGTAGATCATGAGGCATGGTTGGTTGAATAAGGTGCATCCTTTCACTTCACTCCCCATAGGGAGTGGTTTTGCGAGTATGAAAAATATGATGGTGGTGATATCTTCTTAGGGGATGATAAGAATGATAGAATCATCAGATGTGGAAAAGTCAAGCTTAAGTTGCAAGGTGAAAGGATTAGAACACTTGCAGGGGTGTTCTACATATTCCTGCATTGGCCAAAAATTAGATTTATGTAAGCAATATGGATGATGTAGGTGTAAAAATAGTGTTCGAGAAAGATACCTACAAGATGGTTTAGGAAGCACTGATATTGATGTAGGAAATTCAGATTATGGGTAGTACTGTTATTGATGGGTGCAACAATTTTGGGGTTCCTGAAAGTGGAGCAGAAAATCTAGTGGTCTCTAGAGAAAAGACCATGTTATGGCATAAAAGGCTTGGACATATTGGAGAGAAGGGCCTTTGAATACCTCAGGGTAATGGTATGTTAGAAGGTATGTCTAATTTCTCTCTGGATTTCAATTTCTATGAACATTGTGTACTTGGGAAGCATAATTGCGTGAGTTTCCCCTCTAGTGCTAAGAGGGAGAAAGGGATATTAGAGCTTGTGCACATTGATGTGTTTTGACCTGTGTCAATTCCATCATTGGGCAAGTCTGTGTACTATGTATCATTTATAGATGACTTCTCAAGGAATACATGGATATATTTTCTCAGGAAGAAATCTGAATTCTTTGATAGGTTCAAAGAATTTAAGGCTCTCATGGAAAACCAGATAGAGAAGAAGATGAAGTGTTGAGGATAGATAATGGTGGAGAGTTCTACAAGAAGGAATTTGAATAGTTATGTAAAAAGTGTGGTATAACATAGAAAAAAACTACTCCATATACACCTCAACAAAATGGAGTTGCAGAAAGAATGAATACGATGTTGATGGAAAATGCAAGAAGCATGCTCAGTGGTGTCAGTTTAGGACATGAATTTTGGGTAGAGGCAGTGCAGACTGCATGTTAACTGGTCAACAAATCACCTTAATCAGCATTGGAGGATAAGACTCCACATGAGGTATGGACTGGTAAGGAACCTCTCTTTCACATCTGAGGGTATTTGGCTATGATGCATATGTACACGTTATAAAGGAGAAAAGAACCAAGTTGGATAGTAAATCTAAAAGGTGCATCTTTATTGGGTATAAGGATGGTTTAAAAGGTTATAAGATTTGGAACCTAGAAACAAGGAAGGTTGTGTACATCTAAGATGTGGTGTTTGGAGAGGTGAAAGACATTACTAAACATGAAGTCCTACCAAAGGAACTTGAGAAGATAGAGTTTGAGCGAAAGGAGGAAGAATCAGACTTTATAGAAAAACAAGAATCAGAAGATGAAGAGCCACAAACTCCAACTGTGAGAAGATCAATTCAAGAAAGAAGGCAGCCAAAAAGGTATAGTCCATCTACTTTCTGTTCAAATTTTTCTTTATCTATTAGTGACAATGATCCCAGAACTATCAGCAAAACAATAGATTCAGAGGATGGAAAAATCTGGAAAGAGGTCAAGATTGATGAAATGGCATCTTTAGACAAAAATAAGGCTTAGGATTGGGTGGAGTAGTTGGATGGAAGGAAAGCCATTGGAAGGAAATGGGTGTTTAAGAAGAAGATGAATGCAGAAGGCAATGTGGAGAAATACAAAGCTTGGGTGGTAGAAAAAGGTTATTCCCAGGCATCGATAATTGATTTTGGTGATATTTTTTCTCCTATTGCCAAGGTAGCTTCTATTAGATTACTTTTATATGTTGCTCCTGCTTTTGATTTTGAGGTAGAACAAATGGATGTGAAGGCAACATTTCTTGACGAGGATTTGGAAGAATAGATCTATATGAAGCAACCTGAAGGCTTTGTGCTGAAGGGAATGAAAGAACTGATATGCAGGTTAAAATAATCTATATATGGGTATAGATCTATATGAAGCAACCTGAAGCCTTTGTGGTGAAGGGAATGAAAGAACAGATATGCAGGTTAAAATAATCTATATATGGGTTACATAGTCACTAAGAATGTGGTATTAAAAATTAGATACATATATAGGGGGGCTTGGATTCACCAGAAGCAAAGCGGATGATTGTGTGTATTTTAAATTAATTGGGGACCCTGTTATTTATCTGGTCTTTTATGTGGATGATATGTTTCTGATTGGAAATGAGAAAGAAATAATATAGGAATTGAAGACCCAATTGTCCTCCAAATTCGACATGAAGGATCTTGGTGCTGAAAACTATATTTTGGGCATGGAAATTAAACGAGATTAGGTAAAGAGGAAGATCTGGTTAAACCAGAGGAAGTAATTCGAGACAATACTGAAGAGGTTTAATATGTAAGATAGTAAACCAGTGAAGGTTCCTATCCCTAGAGGTGTAAAGTTATATTTTTAACATTGTTCCAAGACATATGAAGAGGAAGAGGACATGTCCCATGTTCCATATGCAAGTGCAATAGGTAGCCTGATGTATTCAATGGTCTGTACTATACGAGACATTGCACATGCAGTGGGAGTATTGAGCAGGTTTATGTCAAAACTAGGGAAGGAGCATTGGACAACAGTGAAGCAAGTTTTCAGATATTTGTGTGGCATTAGTGATTATGGTTTGTGCTACCAATGAAGACCAAGGTTGGACAAAGTTTTGGACATCCGTGGCTTGTCGATGCAAACAAGGCTGGAGATCTGCATAAGAGAAGATATACAAGTGGGTATGTGTTTAACCTATTTGGAGGTGCAATTAGTTGGATGTGAAAGAGACATTCTATAGTGGCACTTTCAACTACATAGGTAGAATACATGGCAGCCACTCATGCAAGCAAGGACACAGCTTGGTTACAGAGATTGTGTTCAAGTATGGGATTAGTACATCGAGCTACAAGGATATACTATGGCAACCAAAGTGCAATTTTCTTGGAAAAGAATCCTGCTTAACATTAAAAGACAAAGCACATTGATGTTTAGTATCACTTTGTGAGGGATATGGTTGAGGACAAAAAGGTGTTGCTAGGAAAGGTGGAAACTTTGAAGAATGTTGTAGATGCATTGATGAAGTCAGTAAGCACTGAGAATTCAAGGGAACTATGGTTATATTCAAATCCAGGCTTTATGGATTGGGGTTTATGAATGCTTTGAAATGTATATATATGTATTGTAACATTGAAAGGAATATAATGAAAAATCAATCTGGTAGTCCCAGTTTTGGGATCTAGGGGAAAATATCTGTGTATTTGTTTTATATTCTCATCATTGTTTATTTTCTATTTTTAGAATTCATCTGCAAGAAATTTTTGTACAGTGTTAAAACCTATAAACCACATTTCCTCTACCGAGAAACCTTGCTTCTAATGTCTCTCCACCATCCATGCTTATATTAGCATGCCGCGGATCACGCTATTTTCATTTCACTGATGTATCTCTCAGCATAGCCCGCCATAGCATAAATATAGACATACTATAATCACATAATATCAAGTATTATCCACATGATATTGAGCTCAGAGATCTTTTAGGGCTACTCTTCCTTCTTGACTCCTCATAAACCATGAACCTCTTCATGCCATTCACCTACATAAATAACCATTCCTCCACAAGAATGATCCCTAGTGACTCTGTCACACATCAACATACATACATACATGTATACATATAAACATCCACATAAAATAATCATGATCCCTAATGACCCTGTTAGAAAAAATGTACACACACACACACGCCCACACACACATATAAACATTAGCATAAATAGATCACGATCACAACATAACTACTAGATATCAAGGTCAGGGTTAAGATAAACTTCCTTTATTCATGTACAACATTGAGAACAACAATTCCCAACATAGCCAAGGCAGCTGAAACCTCAAATAAATTTACTTTACCCTTTGTGTTACCTTTCTCATGATTTTCCTATCATCGTCCATTTACCTTAATGGACCCAACCAATCCAACTAGCTATCATATGCTTTCCCTTAACTGCCCTTATACATGCAATGAGCTTCATCCAAGACTTACATCACCTATTGGGTACCACACAACGCTCCCTAAACTCCACTAACTTTCCTATTTTTTGAGCCAATTTCCAAGATAAAACATAAAAGGCAATACCAAGAAGCAAGCAAGAGAAAACCATTTAAACCAATAACAATACGACACCACAAACAAAGCGGTATGGCCATATATTAGGCATAAAAAATCACAAATAAAGCACAAACAAATAAAAAAAGACCAAAAGCACAAGACTAACAATGGACACCATGACTCAATCCCATGGTTCCGAAGGAAAGCTCAACCCAAGCCTTCTTCAAGATTTCATGGAAACCTCTGTTCCCATGCAACTCCCTACATCACACTACCATAAACAAATAATTGTCATTGTATAAATAAATATAACAATCATCCAGTTAGCTTACCTTGTTATGCCAAGAACGTTTCCTTGTAGCTGAACACATTTTTTCCATGTCTTAAGGGACTCCAATTCCCTTGATAGATGTAGCTATAACTAGACACTAGCTGTTATACTTGTCAAATACATGTCCATGAATATAACACATATCCACATAATTTCAGACAAATTAGGGTTAAGAACACTTCTTGTATTCAAAGCATTCATTCGTTTAAAATTATGGTTTCCAAACATAGCCAAAGGAATTCTTGCCCAATTCCTTTCTTTTACCATTTACCTTTCTACAATTGAGTATTACTATATGCTATCACATGACCCCATTGTTATTTATATAAAGACATCAACTATTACCTTTTCATGCTAATACAAAGAATGTTTCCTGCAACTGTTCACACATGTCGATCACATGTTCCAAAGATCAAGGAAACATATCTATTACTTGTACATCAACCTTCACCAAGTATAACAACCATGTCATAATCAAAATCAGCCCACATTCATCAGTCATAATACATAATATTACACTCAAGTACATATCAACTGTGTCAAAATATGTGTGTTAGTACGACCATCTTAAAACAACATTATTTCTTCATGCAATCTTATAGACACATACTCATATCATGCACTAATCAAACATTCAAGCAAACTATAAACACACCATGTTATATAAATCAACTAGATGACATAATAGACACTAAACACTTAAACCCAAATGGACAACATAATTAAACAGTCAAGTACCAAATATACGACATAAGAAAACTCATACCTTAATGTATCTCAGGAGAGGCTATCTTGTCTACACAATCAAGCTAGATTAGCACGATATAAATTCACAACATGTCAACTCAACCATAAATAAGGTCATGATATCCACGAAAGTAACTAAATAACATGTTCACATTATAAACTCATAAATAATTATCATTCATGCATAAAAATCACATATGCAAAGTCAGTTTAGATTAGTACAATATAATATCACAAATATGCCGACTCATACCTGAATTTCATAACTCTAACAATCTTCATAAGCCAATCCAATTTAGCATGATACATATAACATCAATATCTTAGTTGCAAGAACCCTAATAATCAAGTTAACTAACATATAACAACAAGAAGTTAACATATAACATACTCATCAAGTTAAATAACATAAAAACAACAACAAAAACTATGCATATAGCAACAAGTTACTATAATTCATGACTGTATGACCACGCCGATTCACTATCATCTACCATGCATGTGACCACAACAACAATAAAATGACAAGCATGTATATAACCATAATGGATATAATAATCCATTAACCAACATACCTGCATGCCAAACATACAATACCTGTATGACGATCTTCTCTCACTCCAAAGTCTAGTGCTGCAAACTTACTCTGATGGTTTGCATCTTCTTCTCTATCTCAATCAACAAATTAGGCTCATAACATAAAAACTACATCATGATGACCTGAAATGCCTACAACAACCTCATGCATGGAAACCATGCCCATAATAATGCATGCATAACAACATATAGACACTGACATGCATAAAAAATGCATATACAATTGACATACATTCATAAGTAACACATCCCAAAAATAACATCATCAACTTCCACATGGAAACAAAACAACAACAATGGCCACTACCATGCATACATAACAAGCACATAGTCCACAAACATAAAGAATACATATGAAACTCACATGCATGCATGACAAACACATTCCACCCATCTAGTCCAAGGGTTGAACCATGCTTTGATACCACTCTATGGTATAATATATCATAAAAAAATAACGCAACCCAATTTGATACCACTTTTTGGTATGAGACATCACATAAGAAGAACGGAAACTAGAAACCACCCAAAGAGAACAAAACCCACTCTAATACCACTCTATGGGTATCAAATATGACCCAAAGAGAGTACAACCTACTTTGATACCACTCTATAACACCCTCATCCCACATCTACCCAAGTAACTAGCCAACTGGGGTAAATATGCAACAAGAGGCCACTATAATGGGATTCAACCTCCTAATTCACCTTAAGGAAGTGGAATCGATGGAAACACACCACACAGACCTTCCACATCAACAATAAAACTCCTAGGAGCCATCCCAACCACTAAGGTAACCAACCCTTGAGGCCAAATGAAATTTTAATGCATCAAACCCCTAGACGATCCCTTGATATGGACAAGTGTTTGTCTGGAAGGCTCCAAAATCTCCCATAGCAAGGGAATGGGACCTTTTGGGGATTTTTTCCCTAGTGCTATGCATGCGACTTCGGGATTTGTGCCACTTTTTCAGGCCCAGAGCTCAAGTCACTGTCCAAAACTCAATGACACCTCTAGGAATGAATTTACACCATAGAACAATGATATATCTGCAAAAAAATTGACAAGGACTAGATTGGACCCCTCCTAGCCATGATAGGAATTTCGTCAAACATGTCACAAACATGAAATCTACAAGTCTTAACAATAGAGTTGAGCATAGGGGTCTCATACTTATTTGAGATTCATTATGAGGCATTGTTTCCTTATCACATTAGATGCATTATCATATATTAGGTCATAGGTTCATTTTTCATTCAATTACAAGTAAAAACATGATAAGATCCATAGATCACCACTGTCATAATATATATATTCATAACCAACATAATAACAACAGAAATACATATAATCCACATATGAACCAATATAATACTCATGAAATAACAAGGAGAAATAACCTCATACTAATGAATGCAACAATCAACTAGGTTTGGGACTTCCATGAAACACCTGACCATCAATTGGATGAACCAAATCTTTCATTCAGCCAATCACCCCCGTGCCATATTCCAAGCATGAATATGGGACTTAAAACGAAACTCAACCAGGGCTTCTCGAGGCTACAACACCTCACCCTCATCAATAAAACTAGGCTTTATGACAATCTCTCCTAGATCACTAGGCTTAATATAAGCATGGATGCCACCAAATTTCTCCACCTACATCGTGAGGAACTTCCTTATCTCCTAGTCTCTAGGCTTTACCACAATCCACACCAGATCACTAAGCCCTAATTGAGACCCCACCCTCTAGGATTTACGTATATCTCGCCATTCACCGATAATTATTCCTAGGCTTAATCAAGGGAAACTACCTATAGGATTTACCATATATCCCACCATTAACTGATCAAGTATTTCTAGGCCCATTAGGGCACACAATACTTAAATTTACTGCAACCCACAATCTGGTTCAAGGGTCACTAGGCCAGTGGATTTACCGCAACCCAAAGTTTGGTTCAAGGATCACTATGCCATGTGTACTTTCTTTCAGAGATCCACCTCACTCATCTTTGAATCCATCCAGAAATCCAGCTCAACCAAAACATAAGGACCCCATCACACCAAAGCTATCTAGAAATGGCAAGCCTAGGCTAAAAGCATTGTCACACTTGGAAAAACCCATGCCATGACAACAAAGAACTACATGCAGTACCATGTATGCCAAATATAATAAGGAAATCACACATGCAAATTGATACTTGCAAAGAATCTTGTTGTAGCTGCTTGATCCTACTCTTCCTTGCTTTCCCCTTCCTTCCTCTTTCCTTCTTTTCCTTTCTTGATCCAATGCCAAAGTGCTCCAAGAAAACTATAAGTGTCCAAGAGAGAGAGAGAGAGATGCAAAAATGAACTAACAAAAGGTTATACTGACCAAGCCTACCCACTAATCTTTAGAAGCCTTTTTATCAATGAGGCCTCTATTTTCTTCAATTTCCATTATTTTCTTTCATTTTCCTCCTCACATGAAACTTGCGACCTTTCACCTTCTTTTTCACCTAATTTCCATTAATTTTATAAATAAGTGTCAAATAATTCCATTTACCTTTCTACAACCTTTTCCACTGCCTTTGCCAAATTCCTATAGCCATAATAACCAAAATGAACACCCACTAGGATGTTTCTCCTACCATTCAGCTTGGAATATGTGTCCCCTAACCTTGGTCTTATTTTTGCCTTTATTAACTTTTATATGGAATTTTGACCAGGGTTGTTAGATCTAGTTGTTTATCAAGATTCATTGGTCGATCAACCTCATATAGATACATGCCTATCTCCAATAAGGGATTGTATACCATGCATGCCTTTGCAATCAATCATTTTAAGCATTTTTTATGAAGTAGCTTAGGCCTGAAGAAACTATACCTAACTTTCTGTTTGAAATTCAATTCCATGAATGAATTCTAGGCCAAGACACATACTTTCTAGGGTGGGTGGAGTTGTGGGTTGGTCCTCTATCTTGCTCGAGTGATCATATAACAATTTTTTGTGTTATCTGTATGGACTGATTCATTAACATCCTCATTTTTTTACAATGAATCTATGGTGCAATACCCTTCATAGTGCCCTTCCCCATGTGTTTCCCCATTGAAGTAGATGAGGAGTAGCAGTTGATATCTTGTATTGTTAAGCATTAGTTTTGGCAAGGAAAGTCAGCGGACTTGCGATTTTTATTATTATGAGATTGAATGAAATTGCAAGTCCTTACTACCGAAATCCTTCAAATATAGGCTTTGAATAACCTATGGGTAAGTCGAGTGAAAACCACGAGGCACATTTCCTTAAAATTTGTTGATATATGGTTGAATAAATAAATTGCTATCGTCAACTGAATCTAGTACCGAAGGTTGCATTTCTTTTCCCATGGATTGATAATTTATTTTTCTTGAGCATACATGAAATCAGTTCTTAATCTCAAACCAGATGGTGTTCGACTAAATGTAAAGACAATGTTATTAACCTTAGGCCTTGTAGCATTTATTTAAACATAAAGGCAGTTGGCACAAGCCAATTTTCTAACTTATATTATGTTTTCTAAGATGAATTAGACATAAAATGTTATGATGTCTATATTTTTTTTTGCTTGTCATTCTTTACTAGGATGACGAGAAAGAACCAAAGATTATCATCTGCCCTATCACTATTTAGAAGGACGCATTATAGAAATTGTGTGGCTCACATTTGACCCATACCGAACCCTTGCCCTTGATACTTATGAGGGGTTTCTCATTATTTACTCCTGCAGTGGTGGCTTATTTAATTATAATATCACTTAAGATGATTATGAAATTTTATTCGTTTATTTTGATTTGATATAATAT
This sequence comes from Pinus taeda, assembly GCA_000404065.3. NCBI lineage: Eukaryota > Viridiplantae > Streptophyta > Pinopsida > Pinales > Pinaceae > Pinus > Pinus taeda. Next base: position 120,173 of record APFE030433755.1, on the reverse strand, counting down.
ATCTTTCAATCCGAAATGTGTAGGGTTGAACAAGTTGGCACAGGGCCCAAATGAGGCTAGGGCCACACAAAAGAAATTTATGTGGAGGCCCATCTCCTCTCTCTCCTCTCTCTCTCTTCTCTCGTCTCTTCTCATCTCTTCTCTCTCTCCTCTTTCTCTCTCTCTATATATATATATATAATATATTATATATATATATACACACACACCTCCACTAGTGCTCGAAATCAACTCTTTGTGGAAGATCTCCTTGAAGGGATGACATTTGTATACTCTAAGGCCCCTTTATCGATATCTGTCATCGACTTACTCCACTGAGGTTCAACCTTTGATTTTCCAGGTAAAACAATTGTCAGAGTAGTGTGTGTGACGAAGAAGTTGTCTACAGGGCAAAGATTTAAGGAGGTAGTGCACGAAGGCGAGAATAATGACATATTACAAAAATGATTAGGGAAATGGAGCATTCTTGAATAACGTAAGGCACAGACCCCACATTGCCTTAAACATGCCAACATATCGATAAATACCAAAAGAGGCAAGAACTATGCTGCTATCTAGCTATCATTTTTGTTTTCTTTATATTTGGTTTTTGAGTGCATGTGGTTTTTTAGTGGTTAATTTATTTTATTAATTTTTTGATGTTTATTGTATTTACAAACCATTACCTTGTTTTTTCAAAGAAAGGTCCATATGTTGTGCATTACCAACCTTATTTGGTGAAAAAGTTTCCTTGAAGGTTATTTTTATATGTTCATTTAGATTATGACATTATGAAATATATCCTTTGAGAAAAAAAGAATGAAATATATTATATAAGGAAAAACATATTTACATTTAGTTCATATACTACATGTCTTCAAATATTATTTTTCATATTTTTTAAATGTTATTATTAATAATTTTTTTTTTTTTTAATAAATTTGATTTAAATTACATAATGTATATAAAAAAGTCAAAACTGACTTATGGAATTGAAAGGAGTATAATATAATAGATAACCATAAAAGTGAAAATATAGCCTCATATATTATAAAGTACAAGGAAATTGAATCTATTCTAAGAAATTTAAAATTCATGGAAAATCCAACCCATCATAATGGGGAGCATCAAGGAAAATTATGAAGAAGAGAGTCTCATAAAAAGAAAGAGTATAGTTGCACTACAGAAACAGTTACTTTAGCTCATGAAAAAAGTGTATGATTAATTTCAGATTAATAGTATCTTGTTGATGGCCAAAATTGACTACATCAACGTTTGGGAATCCACTTAGTCAGAGCCCCAAATCAAACTCTTTTTCATTAAAGTTGGTGGTTTCGAATGGTATTTTGGATCCATTTAATTGTGAAAAATAATTGTGTATAAGGGTGGAGTGGATGGTGATGATAACTGATAAACTAATTTAACCATTGATATAAACTAAAAACTAATCTAATTTAATTATTTTTACCTGTATATTATGTTATATGTGCTAGAAACTAACATTGTTTCACGGAAATAATGATTCCCACAAATTAACATTGTTAAAATCAATTAAAGAATTAATTTGACTAAACAATTAATCAAATTAATTATAAGCTCGTCACATATTAATAGAAATTTTTCTATTCACTGTATGTTATGTAATTTAATTCACACGTATTAAAAGTGATAATGCTAGAATTCTTAAAAGCGCATACATGAACAATATTTAAACATTTGAACCAACTCCTTTAAAAGTAGAATGAATATAGAGTTGATAAAAGTACTTGTACTTTTGGAAATATGAGCATATTGGAATTGAAATTAGTTCAGATAAAATTAAAGAAAAACCTCAGTACAAAAGTGCAACAATTTTTGTTTTTCAAAATTTAGAACCCTTTGCATTGAGTTCAAGATGGAGATTTATAGTGTTTTTTACAAGGAGTGAAACTACTTTCCCTAAAAATTCTCACCTAAAGCATAAGAAACTTAACATATAAAATAGATGGCTGTATCAACTCTTAGTTGGTTGAAGATGAGCCAATAGTTCGTTTCCATAGCCTTTGAATATCTAGAAGTGATGCCAACACTAGAGGGGAGCGTGGTTTGATGTGCACCTAGAAGCTGAAGATAGACACTCTCAAAGGTGGTAGCATTTGGATGGTGCCTTTAGAACCATCCAGTGTCTATGAGGCTTGACTGTGAACTTCCAATTGAGTTCAATATTAAATTTAGCTATTTGGTTAATTCTCTTAACAAACTCTTCCCTCTCTTCGAGCCAATCTTTGAGAAACCTCTGTACATTTGGCAAAGAATATTTTGGACAATTAGGAATTAGATTTGATTCAAGCAATGAATCATCGATGGATTCGAATATGGAATTTGATAACTCTCTTGCGTCATTGATAAGATTCTTTACCAAAAAAATCTTGGCTTTCCATCCTTTGAAAATAATAGACTTTTGCATTTCATCACTTTTAGGAAAGTCAGTTTTCTTTCCCTCATCATTGTTTTTCCATTTCAATAGCTAATTGAGGTCTCGTTTGGTTTCATCATAATATCTTATCATATCCACTAGCTCATAAGTCAATGTATTACCTAGTTTTCATTGTACCTGAATCAATTCCAACTTTTCACACAAAAGTTGTTGTTGCTTTTGGAGCTAAGCATTAAGGTCATAGGCCTCCTGTTTGAATTTCACTAGATGAGGGGTCCTGACCTACAGTTGCTCCATTTGCTTCTCTGGTTCCTCAAGTTGTCCATCCTTTAACTTAAATTCCTTTGCTTGTTGAATTTGAAGTGTATTGAACTGCTTTTGTAGTTCTATCTATGTGACATCCTTCTGGTTTTACTAGGTTTGTCACTGTGTTCTCAATTTCTGCTTTTCATTCATGAATTCCTACTCCATAGTGGAAATATTTTCATATTTTTATCTTAGCAATTCTTGCACTTCTATTTATTTATCCATGGTTGCAGAGGCATATGCACTTGTAAACTGAGTTAATTTCACAAGCTTTTTAGCAAGGGCATCAGAGGATCCTTTCTAGAGAACTTCAAGAGAAGTGGATTGAGAGGATTTTCTTGGAACTAAAGCCTAGGATTCATGAATTTTCCTCTTATTTCTACTTCTCTTGACCACAACTTTGTGCATTCTTCTATAAAATATGTCCATTGGAGGAATTTCCTCAATATTGAGGGAGATTTCAAAAGTAGGATTAACAGGAGTAGGATTAACAGGAATAATCTCTACATTAGGCTAGGTGGTCACTGGTGTGCTCTTAGATGCTGTTTATTTTGGCATGTGATTTTTCACAATGATGGGATCGTTCTACAGATTCTATTATTGAGGAGCAGTCTCTCCTCCTAGGATCACATTTTATTGTTCCCCTACTTGCGTTGTTTTAGGATATGATCAAATTGCTCCCAAACCTTTTCCATCCTTAGATCTTCTGTATGAATTTCTCCACTAGGGTTTGAAGAACTAATTATTGTTGTTTTTTGTAGTTGAGGAGGGAACACTGGTTGAGAGGAATATTCTTTTTGAGTAGAAGACTTAGTGTCCTTTAGAGAGGCTTGTTTTTGTAGGGGAAGCTCCAATAAGTATATAGGCAGGGGAGCCAATCTTGAATTTTTGAAAGAGAAAAAACTTTATTCATTCCTTTGCTGATAATTTCTCGTCCACACTAATCAAGACCATATTATTAGAGGAGGCTTCAAAAAATAAGTCATAAAATGTATGTTTCTCATGTAGATATTTTCTAATACCAGAAGCTATGGCAACTTATTTTTGTACTCCATTAGGGTCATATGACCTAGTCGGGATGGTGGCTAATTTTAATGCCTTAATGATTCATAGTTCTTTATCAACATGAATTTAATTAGACAGAGAGAAAATACAAAAAGGTAGAGGAAACTGAGGCCAAACCCTTTTTTTATTGTCTTTTAATGCCTTGGTAGTCCCATGATAACCTGTTTGGTAAGCTACTTCCCTGCACAAAATCTTGTCAGGAATGTAAAGGGGTAGGACTCGAGGTTCCATGTAGCTACCCAAAATTATGATATATGTAATTAACTCTTCACTGAACCAATTCCCAATCTTCTTGAGGTTTTTCATAGCTTCTAGGGACATTATGGGAGGCTTGGTTGAAAATATGATTTCATAGATAGGGATGATGACCCGGTGAAAAATATGATTAAAATGGTCAAAATAATTGGACGCTCAGAGTATATTATGGTAACTATGAAGAGGCATAGGATTAGAGGGAGTCCATTTCCATCCCATAGCTGGAAATCAAGAGAAAAGTGTTGGGCCTCAAATATGGCCATTTTTTTCCATCATACAATCACACTATTCATAACCTAAATTTCTATATTTTTAACTCATTTCATACCATCATTCCACAAATTGTAGCCAATTCATATCTTACACCTTGTGGTTGATTATCATTAATTTTATTAACTTTTATATGATTAGATATGACTTTTCTATGATTTTCTAATGATGGTTTTTCCATCTTTATTTACTGCAGGGATTCATTACCGAAATTCTTCATAAGTCAATTAAATGAGTTGCTACAGGTTAAGTAAAGAATGGATGTAGATTAAAGTATCAATTTGTGATCAAATGAAAAAGAATATTGTGATTTTGAGACATGGAGCTTGTTCAAAATACCCTCATTCAGGTAACCTAGAAACCGTTTGTAAAAATTCGTCATCATGAAGAAGTTATGGTTAACGCAATTTTTAAGTACAAAATCACTTCCTAAATTCTGAAGTTAAGTACAAAATTGTTGGGTTTGACAGTTTCGAGTCCTCCATGATTTCAGGTCATCCACGGTTCCAAATATTTCGGGTTGAATATTTATTTTATTTTATTTTCGACCTATATGGAGCTGCAATCATATATTCTATATCTCAATCATGCTATGCATGGATCATGAGATTTCCCAAGACAAATTTTCCATAAACAATTCCAAAAGCATCATTTGAAATGTATTTTTGTAATTTTGTTGGCATTTGGCTAAGATTAAATCCTTGAATTTTGGATCTCAAATTGTGAAAGAATAGTATATAAAGGGAGAGTTACATAAAGGAGAGTTACACTCAAGGGTTACAAGTTACGGTTACACACAGAGAGTTACATGGGAGAGGAAGCAAAATTACAGTTGTTGGTTGTTGTACATTGAACTTTGTTTTTGGATGAATAAAGGATGATGAAGTTGCTATAGCTTTTGTGCCCATTTCATGAATTGAGCTTTGACCTGCAGCACATGGAAAGGAAACGTTTCCTGAACCCATCGTGTTTGCAGGTTTGACATAGATTATGTAAGTGAATTTTAGTGTTTATTTCCTTTTTATATTTAATTTCATGTAAATGGTTTGAATTAGATTTAATTGTTTTGTTAATTTATTTCTATAATTTATTTCAACATTCTAGATTATGTAATTTCTTTCTGATTTATGGTGTCACCCCATCGATAGTAGTTTATTTGAATTTGAATTTGAATTAATTAAAATAGTTGATTGAATTCTCATTACTTTCGTTAGTGACCTTTAAAATTTCTGCATTTAATTCCGTACTTAAGTTGTTTCTCTATTTTCATAGATTTGGATTAAAGATAACAAGTGCATTATTGCTAAGTATTTGCAAGCCTTGGAGCATTGTTATGACAATACCCTGTACAAGATTAACTCCATGATTACACTTTCAAATTCATGAATGTTGCAAAAGGGAAGTTTCAATTTGAAACGAATTTAAGAAGAAATAAACATTTATGTTTTAAATTGAATTTCTTGTGTTTATTGCTTATGAATTTATATATCAATGGCACAAGAATCCTGTAACTTATGCTTTGCTTGAATATTCAAAACCGATTAGAGACATAGTGTTATTATTTTTATAAGTTGTGTATTAATGCTTTAGAAATTGCATGCCATTTACGAAGTGTTATTTTATTTTCTTGGTTAATCATTAGAGTAGATAATTTGTTATTTCCTAGTTTCGTAGTGAGATTTAATTAGATTTATTTATGAAACTGTGTGTTAATTCATATTGGTTCTAAGCTAGGAAATCATAAGTTGTAGAATGCTTTTGATTTAAAAACAAAAATTATGTTATGTACTTAATTCTGTAAATTGATTTAGAAATAGATATTCTGCTTTTGTACCTAATTTTGTAAATTAATTTAAGGATAGTAATTTCATACTCTATTTAGCACCTTATCCTATATTTCTCAGATGTTAGTTAGATTAGACTCTCTGATCCTGTGTTACCTGCGCTTGTGCCTCTAAGTCTTACGACTCTAGATTGATAATTTAATGTTTGAATTATAACACATATAATTTCCCCAACATTTTTGGCGCCATTTCTGGGGAGGTGGTAAAGGGATTAGAGCATAGTTTCTTTCATAAGTTTTCGGTGTAATCTTAGTTGTAGGGAAACTAGAGGGTAAAGAAGATGGTAAGACGTGAGTGAAGAGCCATGCATTCGCTTTGGCTTGTAGTTACTCCAAAGTCTAGCTGTCCAAGTAAGCGAGGAGTTCAAGTTTGGTAAGTTTTATTGAAATTAGCATTTTTAATTCATTTAGATTAAAATTTTAATCTCTTCAAAGACAAAACATTTTTGGGGTGTTGTAAGAACCCCTGTGTACTAATTCATGTTGTGAGACAAGGATCATCAATCAATAGGAGAAATTCAAGAATGATTGAGAGCTTGAAGAATGTCCCTTGATGTACTTTCTCAAATCCTAATAGTAGCTGGGATATCTACATCTCGGGAAGATTTCATCCTGACCATATTCAGGAAATTATCTATCTCTCCACAACTAGAAAAGGATTTGGAAGTCTCCCTTGATTCCTCTTTCCTATCTACCAAGGAGATCGAGAACTCATGTACCAAATCTGATGGAGAGCATTGATCTAGACCTGAGATCGAATAACTTTCACCATGCCCAACAACAACCCTTGTATGCATTCATGAGACCAATTATCCAAGTTTGTCTGGCATGATGGAGGAGGACTTTCAAAGTGGTCGAAATGAAGAAATTGGCCGATACGAGCAGGATTACATCGAGCATTGGTTCCAAATCACAATCCAGCCAAAGTACCACTCTCATTTTCAAATACTCTTTGTATCACATCTTTCAAAACTTTTGATTTTTCATGCTCATGTAACTTCTTGTTGAAGCCTTGAAAATCGCTGCAACAACATGGGGGATGACCACCCGGTTCGGACCTTAAAGCAGCTCCTTTTCCATTTGGAATGGTGGTTCCGATTGGTTCAACTAGGTCCAGTTACCTTCTCTCAATCTCCAATGGCTTTAAAATATAACTTTCATTCACCAATGGAGAAGAGACATTAGATCAACCCTCTTGCTGATCAGGGACGAAAGTGATCCTTAAGCTGATTTGGGGCTCAACCAATCCACTACTAAAGTTTGCCTCTTTGGGAAAATGACTTAAAAGAATACGAAATTTAATCTAAATGGAAACTTATTCTAAAATGCAAGCAAAAGAAACTATCTTAATTCTATCTCAATTAGGCAAATATAGATCTAACCCAACCAAGAGTAGCTATTTAAAATATTGGGATTTAAATATGTCTGGCTTATAATGAATATCAAGCTAATGAAGTAGTTCAATTAACTGTCATTATGAATACCGCACACATCCTATTGAGACCTCTTAACTGAAATAATCAATCAACAACACTCAGGAAGAAGTTCACAAAATGATATTGATCATTTAATCAGTAACTTGAATTATTAAACAATAATATGCGGAAGAAGTTCACAATATATCACTATTTATTAAATCAATATTAAAAGACAAATTTATGAGTAAATAGTTACTTAGAAATTAGAATTCAACCCATAAGAACATAGATAATAATAACATTAAATAGAGACAAATTATCCATACCGACAAAAGTGCACAAATATGAAAGTAAAGTGAGAAATTTTTGTCATAAAAAATGAAAACAACATTTAAAATAATAATATTCGAAATACCAATTTATTGAATCCATTTCTCTAGATTCGGTCTCTAATAGTCCGTTACAATGCCTGAGCTTTTGCTTTTAAAACCAGAGCTACAATAGTGCAAATTCTGTTCATTATACATGACTCAGAATGCAGAAGAAAAACCTCAGTAATCCCCAGATCTGAGATTCCACTTCTCCCACCTACAACTCTAAATCCCTATTACAAAAGTGCCTTTAGAATTCCAGAAATTGCAGAGGAGAGTAGCCCCTTATTACATACTGCAATCTGCCATTTATAATATTTCCAAAAGTATTTTGAGAGGAGAGTTTGTTGAAGAAAAATATGCCCAATCCAATTTTATTTGCTCAAAATTTCAATCTTTAATTGCTAAGATCCTTCTCATTGATTGCGATCTTTTTCTCCATATTTCTTCTAATGTTTTCCTGCAAAAAGAAATCAAAATGAATTAAGATGCAGCCATCAAATCCAAAATATCATTTCTGGCGTTAAAACAAATCCAATTAAATTAAATTTAAATAAATAATTGAAAATAAAATATAAGGTCTCTATTGATGCCTGAGATGGTTTAATTGACCAAGGATATCATTGACGACTGGATTTGCATTTTAAAGAGGCTTGGACAAATGAAAATGTAGAAAGTAAAAACAAAAAATTTATTTTGTTTTTAAAATTCGGAGCTTGATCGTTTGCCTGATTTTTGACCCAATAAATGACCAAATCTGTTAGTAAAACCTCCTCAAAAATGTTCTCATTGATTTTATTTTCCCAATGAGCCATCCTGGGCCTCATTTGGCTAAGTAAAACTTAATCTATGAGCCTCCAAAGTTGATGAGTCAAATCTGACATAAATCTGAGATTTTTATTGCTGGGCTAAAAAATCAAACTTTTTAATTAAAAATCTAATCCTAAATTAGATTCTAATTATCTAATAATTAATTCTAATTTAATTATTAATTATGAACTAAACTAATCATTTAATAAATTG
>APFE030433755.1:76603-111207 GCA_000404065.3 Pinus taeda | reverse complement strand
GTTGCCCTTTAATAATCGGGAGATCGGAGATTGGGAGGTGTCGAGGTTTTTAAAAATTTGTTGCGATTGAAAAACTCCGATCCGATCATGTTATAATTTTTATTTTATTTTATATATTATTTTATTTTAATGAAGTTTAGTTTAGTAAACTACAACCACTTTAATAAAAATGAAAATTAAACTATAGCCACTTCGAAATTCTGGGTTTTTGAGATTAATAATCAATTCAGAAATTGGAGTAAATTACTAAAATATTGATGCTTCATGATTTGGCTGAAAAATGAAAAATGTTAATAATAATTAACTAGGGGTTAATATTTAAAATAAATGCATTATTGAACTAATTTATTTACAAAATGCAATATTGTACATTTTATGCATTTTTAACCCATGATAAATAAATGAAGAGACTTCAAAGGAGTACCATTTTCAAACCAGTTGACCAAATGAGGCGAAAGAAATGTTAATGGAAAGCTTATAAAAAATCGATTCTAACAACGCAATCAAAACAAGAATCCAAAAAAAATGAGAAATTAACAAAAGCGTAGGATAATCAACTAAATAAAAATCTTAAAAGGTGTTTAGCCAATTTTTTTTATAGAAATGGTCCCCATTATATGAAGTGAACAAATAAAAATGGGGGGGTTGTGTTTTTACCACAACAATAGCGACACACAGGAGAAAAACTAGTTATCTCTTTTTAATATGAATGAGGTTTTCCAAAAATTCAAGTAAAAATAATTAATGAAGAGAAAATTATTTTTTGGGATACTTGACTAAGTTCATTAATCTAAATAAGAGCAAAAATTATCTAAGTGTAATTTTCTTAAAATTCCTCATAAATTAAAATATTTTAAAACTCTATATCAGTCCTTAATTAGTTGTAGAGATAAAGTAGGGGTCACTTTACAACTTAGCTTTTAAAATATACTCATTTGTCACAGGTAGAGCCACTGTTTCTAGCAAACATCTATAGTCTCAACAGAGTTACCTTTTAATCATAAATGATTCAGAATCCCATCTATTTAAGAATTATTGACCTAAAGATAAATCTATTTATATATGTTTTTATTTTTCATTTTTTTGTTCCTAAAAGCCATTGTCTTGATTTGATAGTCAGATAGTTGACAATGCCATTCACTGGTTATAATTAGACTAAACAAGCTAGCTCGTGATGAGACCCCTTGTCTTATAATTATTTGCAATCATAAGTTATTACCTTGGTTTGTTTAGCAATGTTGGTAATGTCAGCCTATTTTTCCCCTATGATCATGGTACGCAGGCTCATGATGAGACCTCTTATCTTTTAAGTTTAAATATATTTCCGGATTATACTGTAGAAAAATAAGACTCTTTGGGACAAGGATAATGATTAACTCCTTAAGAGCTAAGAATGACAATTTCAGGGTTAAAGGTGCTTTGATGTAAAGTGTCTTTACTTGGTTAAAAATAATTTTTCTTGACTGATAATAGAACTTTGAAAGATCTTAATAAAATATTGAAATCTCAAAATGATTACAATTTTGATGAAAAATAAATTTCTCCAGATTTTATGATACTTTGCCAACTTTTCTTGATTGGTAATCTCTTCCTTAGGTATGTCTACATTTATAATAAGAAAATCAAACTTTACTAAGAGATTTAAGAAAAAGCTAATAGGTGACTATTAAAAAATTTTCCCCCATGTATGCCAACCATAGTTAGGTAACAAGTAGGCCTTCCATATAAACCACGGCAAAGTCACCAAAATCAAAACTGAAAATGAAAGGAAAAGAATTCTTATGCTAAAATGAGGAAGAAATCAACAAACAAAAATAAAAATGAAGAAACTTTAAAAATGGAAAGAAAAATCCAAGTTTCGAAAGATAAACTCAAACAAGAATGTTTATACCAATGTCTCAACAATATGAAGAAAAAAATAAAATAATTGTGTAATCATTCCTTCTTATGTCGAGATTTAGAAAAATCATACCTTGGAGGGTTGTAAGTGTTTTAAGCTTTTTGGATAGCAGTGATGATAAAATTCAGCCACAATGAAAACTTTCTATCTGATATCAATCTTCTTGTTTCAAAGCATCATCTTGCTCATTTTATAATAAAAGGAATGTTTAAAGAAACAAACTAAAGGTTCAGAAACTTCCTAGTGTAGTTGTTTCAATGAGATTATCGTTGCTTCTTGAAACAAAACCAAGAGAAGAGTATAGGACTTTGAAAATATGATCTAGCGGAGAATTGTAAGATTTTATAAAGAGTTGCAAAAGAGATTTTTATGTTAGAAAAACAAAACTGAAACTAAAGTAACGAAATGGAAATTAATGAGTGGGTACATGAATCTTACCATTGGATGATTGCTTTTGATATTACCTGGAGGTATCTTTTCTCCAAACTAGTTGACTCTTATTTTAATTAACATTAAATACATGGGTCAAACTACCAAAATCCTATAACCCAAAATCATTATTTATTTTATTTAAATTAAAGCAAGCAATAAAATGCAAAAATGGAATGCTTAGGGTTCAAGGGAATTAAAACAAATGCATCAGAAATGAGAAAGATAATTTGCAGTAATAAATGTTCTTAAAATATTATAAGTTTCATATAAACTCCATAATTTTTATAAATTGTCCAGAATCAAGACCAAATCCAAGATAATGAAATTTAAATGTGAAGATAGAGAGGTCTTGAATTTTATATTTCATTATGGAATTATATAAAACTGAAATATATGAGAAATAGAAATGATTTAAATATGCTGCAAATTGGTCATTAACTGCTTTCATACCATAGTGGTTATCCAAGTTCGCCTTAAAAATAACACATCCCCGTATTGGACGATTCACATCACATGTTTCTTCACCATGCTTCAAGTTTAATCTGCAAGACTTCACCTTTGTTGCTATGCCATATATTGATTAAATATTAACAGCTTAGAGACATGCATTAGAAGCTATCACATTGGAGCTTGCAATGGCAAATTGCTAATATGAAAACATGCAATGAGAGGATGTGCGATGAGATGGAGCGATTGCATCATTGAAGAAATATTATATCGGGGATCGAGGAATATTTACATTGTGCTTTCCATATCACACAACACACATCGTAGATTCGGAATTGTGATGTGAGCATAAATAAAAATGTGATGAAGTCATTGCGATATCAATGATGCGATGGATAATGTGGCTAATCGCTGATCAGTGATCTTAAGCACATGAGGTAACAATTCGTGATACACCGATATGCGATGAATAGTGGACCCGATAACTTTATGATGAAAATTTAATAACATATCGGGTTTGAGACGTCAACCCTTTTAAAGTTATGCTCCTAACATTATTGTGATTGAGTGGACATGATATTTTTATAAACTTGATTTGAATTTCATATTGGGTCCGGAATTATGTGGTCATCGAAATATCGGTAAAGTCGTTTTTGGAGATCGGCGATTCATGATAATGGAAGTATATTCAACTGCAAACTTCCAATATGCGAAATGCGATATGACATATGAGCGAGGTAATACATTGGATATCTTTTATGAACAATTTGTTATAAAAAATGCTAAGAGCTACTTTGGATGAAATATGTCGCTACAAATGGTTGTGAAGTGGATGATGTAATATCGGAATGAAATTATTAACGAAGATGAGTGGGATGGTAGTATTGCACATATGTATTCACCATAGTATAGCAATATGAAAATCAAATTGAACTGATGAATGAAAGCAAAATTTAAAAAATGCTCAAATTCTAATGAATCACAAATAAGATTTCCCTGAACTTGTTGCAGATTTGAAATGGTTTTGCTGCTTACTTTAAGTTTTGAAAACAAATGAAAGCTTGCAAATGAAACAAAACAAGAATAAAAAATAAACTAAGGAAAAGAGAAACTAATAATAGATGAAAATAAACTTGTAAATGCGTATCTGGAAGGAAATTGTCTGTAGATTTTACCTCATGAATCTTCAAATTCTTCCTTTGATTTATCAAAATTTTGACTTCGTTCAAAATCATCTCATTATTTATTCTAAATTAGAGTTAGCAATCAAGATGAATAAAATCTGTTTATTCATGTTCAGGAAATCTGAAATTCATAAAATTCACTAGAAATAAATATGAAAATATGCTTTCCTTTTGAATTGCAACAACAATTTATTACCTCTGCTCATTCTGAATTAACTTGAGAAAAATCTATATTGTTATAGTGACTATTCAATGCCTTTAGTGAATGAATATGATGTGAATTGCAGGATCAAATCATAAAATAAGGATTAGAATAGGATAAAACCACTTATTATGGAAAAATATCAACATAATTTTGAATGTGTGCATATAGCTGGATAGACACCCTTAAGATCATTTTAACTAATTTCGAGGAAAATAACATCAACTTTATGTGATTATAGTGAAGAGTTAGAATGACTAATAATGATTGAATTGGAATTAAGCTTATAATAGACAATGATATTTTCCACGGGATAATGATGTCAAGAAACTTTATATCCTTGACGCGTTTAACAAATAAATTTTAGAAGAAAATATTATAAGGATATTTCGAAATGGAGAAAAGTGGCTTTGAGGTGATTGGTGCCAAGTGCAAACTCAATTGAATTTAGTCAAGACATTATTCAAAAATGGCATAGTAGAGGTATTGCCGCAAGAAATTTTTTGATTTAAAAATGGGAAGCAAGAATAAAAAGTTTCTAATGAGAAGGAATCGCTGAATGTATATATGATATAGAAGGGTTGATTGCTTGCTTTATTTATATCTGCAGAACTGTTAATAATAAATTAACTACATAAAACAAACAAACTAAATTAATTCTACTTCTATTCTAACCATATACGTGAAAATGACAAGGTGTAGTCATATTTATAATGTAACCACTTTCTCATTTTTATTCCTGCATATATGTACATTTCAAATGTTAGTGATAAAAATACAAATCTAACTAAACTAAGGGAGATAAATTTGTAAATAGAATTTACAATTATTGTTAGCAAGTTAATTAAAATCTCTTTCTCTTGAAATTTCCTTTCCAATTGAATACCAATTAGATCATAGCAATCTGGATGGGTTTCTATTCATGATTGTAAAAGGTTCAAAAGAAGAAATAACAGGCCAGATTGTGGATATGAGCTTTTAGATTCAAAGGCCTGGAAGAAATTGTTAGTGTTATGTACAAATGTTAAACTATTAGCAATTTTCCTTGAAGGAAAAAATTCCAAATAATTTTCAAATAAGCTAATGAAAAATGGATGGAAATCTTTCAAATAAAATAGAAAATTATTAATTTAATTGGATTGTTGTCCAGATTGTAAAAATACATTCTCTTTTTGACATTGCCTTTGAGAAGATAGAAGCTTTTGATGAAACATTAGCATTGATTGAAATAGTTTTTGATGCTCTTGATTATAATATAAAACTTTAATTTTCCAATAGGGCAATGCATCAATTGAATGTTTGATAGTAAAGTGCTCAATATGCCAGCGTAAAGTGTCAAAAATATGAAAAATAAAATTAGAAATAAAATCTGATTTTAAACAAAAAAAGTGAGGAAACAAAAATAAAATGAAATCACTATTGTCACGACTAATGTTACAACACAATTGGGATCGTTTTGAAATAATTCTTTTTTCACAAGGATTGGCTAGAATTATGAAATTTGAGTAATTGCTGATTCCAACTTGTGAATTAGAAAATGAATTATGATTATGAGTAGGAATGAGAGCTTGATCATGATATGAATCATAAGTTGGAATGTTTTATTGAATAGTGAAATCATGAAGATAATTTGCTGTTTTAGAATAAGGATTAGTTGGAATAATTTCTAAAGTGAAATGTCCAACATTCTCAGATGCTATTTGAATTTTCTCATGAGGACTCTCTTTAGAAGGATATAAATCGACCTCCTCAATGTCAGAGTAATTATCATAAATGACTTCACAATATTCTCTAAAATTCCCTCCGATCTCATCCAATATATCAAAACAAGAAGGAATAAAAATTTCATATTCATTAATGGCAAAAGGATGATTAATAATTGTTTCTCTATCTTGATAAAAACTTATTGGTAATTCATTTAGCCCATTCTCTTTATTTTCTGAAATATCATTAATACCAATAGGGGATAAATTACCATCATTGAAAATATCAGGATAAAGGGAAAAATGTGAATCTGAAATAATGCATTTAAAAATGTCTTGGTTTGAGAACTCTTGTACATTATGCTGATTGTAAATTTCAGATTCTAAATCATTCCTTTGTGTGTTCATGCTTTCTTGAAGAAGGTTGCTTTGCTGCTCTGATTTCGGTATTTGTTCATCATGGAAAAATTCAGAAATTTGTACAACAATTTTCATTTTATTATTTACTTTGATTTTTGCTTGCACTTGCTGATTTTCAATCTGATTTTGTGAATTTACCTCCAAATAGCTTTTAGATTTCAAGGCGGCTCTTTCTTCAAAATTGCTATTGTTGTCTTCTTGCATTTGATTATAAATATTTTTCAAGATTTGTGAGACCACTTCATCACAATTTATTTGCACATCCAAATTGGAATTCTCATTTATGTTGGAAGGGGATGGAACAAAGCTTGAACTAATTTCATATGGATTGGGAATGGGAGGAAGAAAACAAATATATTCAAACCAATCTAGTGATTCTTCTTTCATAGGTTTATCTTCGACATTAAATTTTAAACAATTCAAATGAAATCAAGTATTAAAATCTCTAACAGACTCATTTTCTTTTCGTAGGTATTCAATTTCATCACGTACTTGATCATAATTATTACTGTCAAATTTACAAATGAAAATTGTAACAAATTGATCCCAGCTGTGAATTGAGGCAACCAGAAGAGTTCTACACCAGTTTCTGGATTTTGCCGCATATGTGAGAGTGAAAATTCTACATAAAATGCCTTCATCAATTCCTTAAAAATCATAATTTGAAACCTTTGGAATAAATTGAAAGACATGATTAAAAGGAGAATAATTTATCTCACCATTAAATTTTACCTGAGACAAGGGTCTTACCACTTCGGGTGGAGTATTGGAAGATGCACGTCCATGGATACAACTCCAAATTGGAAGCTTAAGAGGAGCCATCGTGATTAAATAAAATGTTAAAATTTAAAAGACTCCAAAAGACAACAAGTTTTAGACCCTCCTTCTAGCACCTTTGTGTTGAATCCTCGAAAATCGCTGCAACAACATGGGGGATGACCCCTCCTACCTCTACTACTTCTGGTATTCGAGTAGCGATGAGTGGGGTAAATGAGTGGGTTGGGAATTTAAATGGTTGAGTCTGTGGATTGAGAGGCGGAGCTGGTCGTAGCTTACGAGCGGATAAAACCTCCACGTCCATTGCGCATGCGGTGCCTGAGGCGAGCCATGGCATAGATGTAAGCTAAATTGACAGCAGAGGAATTGGATGAAAGGCGACACTGAGCGTGAGCAGGGGTGGTCGGGCCAAAATATAGGAGACAATGACGGGAATGCGAAAAATGGAAACCATTACCAAAATCATGACAAGGAAGAATCAGGCTGCGACTGCCTGTTGCAATTCTAATACATGGTTCAACCGCTTGCGGAAAACATACACCATGGAGAAAAGGAGGATTAACAAAACAATTTGCATGGGCCATGGTGTTGATGGAGGTGAGCTTGTCACAACTTTCAGAGTCATTAAATGTCACCTGCAAGGTGTTTTTAATCCGTCTACGGTGGGCTCTCAAGATGAAGCAATTAGCCAGATGGCTTCCCAACCCTCCGACGGTCCGTCTTGTCATTTAAATGCCATTGTTGACACCCGCATTTGGGTCGAATTTAATTGTTAATTATGAACTAAACTAATCATTTAATAAACTATTATTAACTAATATCATTAACAAATTAATCTAATTAATAATTAATAATAATTAATTTTAATTTAATTAATTTAATTAAATTTATAATATTAATTTAATTTAAAATTTATTATTTTAATATTAAATATTTATTTTAATATTAAACTAAACTAACCTACCACTCCCATTTCATAACTACCCTACTTCACTTATTACATTCACGTATGAGTAACTTTGGATGAAACTAAAAAACAAAACATAAGAACTTTAGTTAATGCCCTATTGCCCTTTAATGATTGAGAGACTGGAGATTGAGAGGTGTCGAGGTTTAAAAAATTTTTGCAATTGAAAAACTTCGATCCGATTGTGTTATAATTTTTATTTTATTTTATATATTGTTTTATTTTAGTTTTATTATAATGAAGTTTAGTTTAGTAAACTACAACCACTTTAATAAAAATGAAAATTAAACTACAACCACTTTGAAATTCTGGTTTTTTGAGATTAGTAATCAATTTGGAAATTGGAGTAAATTACTAAAATCCTGATGCTTCATGATTTGGCTGAAAAATGAAAAGTGTCAGTAATAACTAACTAGGGGTTAATATTTAAAATAAATGCATTATTGAACTAACTTATTTACAAAATGCAATATTGTACATTTTATGCATTTTTAACCCATGCAAGATAAATGATGAGACTTCAAAGGAGTGCCATTTTCAAACCAACTGGCCAAATGAGGTGAAACAAATGTCAATGGAAATCTTATAAAAAATCGATTCTAACAAAGCAATCAAAACAAGAATCCAAAGAAAATGAAAAATTAACAAAAGTGTAGGATAATCAACTAAATAAAAATCTTAAAAGGTGTTTAGCCAAATTTTTTATAGAAAGGGTCTCCATTATATAAAGTGAACAAATCAAAATGGGGGGGTTGTGTTTTCACCACAACACTTCTAAAGTTTATATGTTAAATCTGGGCATGAATATGTCTTTGTACTTGATCCACACATGGCTTCATTGGAAGTACTCTTTCACTTGAAAGAGGAGGTATCTTCTCTAGTAGAGTAGGAAAGTTAGTATTGTAACAAATAAATAAACGAAAATAGTAAAGAGAAAAATAAGTCCTTTTGTGAAAACCAAAATAACTGGTACAACTCGATAGGGACTTTGCTTGAAAACCAGGTAACTAGTGGGAAAAGTTCCCAATAAAGTTTGTAAATTTGTATAAGTTCTTCAAATCATGTACCTTTCATGTCATTATGTTTATACTCAAGTTGGTTGATGTGGGATCCCTTAAAGCCCACCTTCCAACATGTGTTGTCCCATCGACATCAACGTATTGTCTGGGATCAAGGTTAGGGTTAGATAAGATACGTGGGAACCTGTATCTCTTAATGGTAGGTGTCCTTGTCATCTACTAAGGAAATACATCAATGTTTCTTGGTGGATGAATTTTGCAGTCCATTCAACTTCGAAAAATCCATTCATGACTAGTAGAATGTACCTAGTGCTTGATTCCCATTCACATCAAAGATGGGATATCTCGCATTGGTTAATGACCTCCTCAATGGTCGGTAATCCAATGATTATTTCTTGTGTTCGACATCGACACCATTTATTCACATATGCAAGATTTCACATGGGTGTGTAGTGGTTGAAGACTATATGGTTTTATGATCTCAACAAAGATTTGCAACAGTTTGGATCTTTGTATCAACATTTCCATTTTCATTTGCAGCGGTATATTTATTTCAATAAAGGCTACCATATAGCATCCCGACCATTCATTTGCAGCAGTTGTTAGACTCCATCTTGTTAGCCCGTTGCAGTATAATTCACCAAGGTTCATTTGTCGTCATTTGCAGTCATTGATGTTACTGTGGTCCAAAAAGGGTCATTTTAATCCTTGAGACCAGGGTTTTGTCTCTAGAAGTGTTCACTAACGCTTGCAGAGTGCTTCCATAAGGTTTCACTTCAAAATTCACATTATTAATAATGCTGAAGGACATTTCTTCTTTAAAACTCTGTTTTAAAGAAGAATTATTAAGTTCATTTAATGCATGATTGATAAGGTTTTACAATTCTTCAGGCAGCCTGCCCATCTTGCTAGGTTCAACAGCCCCTATCCCTGCAAAAGCACAAACAGACAGAACATCATCAGCACAAAGAGATAAAGCAAAATCAAACAAAACAGAGTTTGCATTCTAGAATGCCAGAATTATACAACTTGGTGGGCCGAATATCAGAAGATGAGGTTAAGAAGGTTATTGTGTTGAGTGCTTCTACAAATAGACTGGCAAAGTTGAAGGTGAGAATTTTGCAATGTTATTGGGAACAAGCATGGAAACACCTCATATAGCGGGAGTGGCAGCTCTAGTGAAACAAAAATACCCCAAATTTAACCCAACAACCATTGCTTCTGTACTATCCACCACTACATCACTCAATGACAATTAAGGGTTACCAATTATGGCATAGCATTCCTACAACAATCCAGATGCCTATGCAATTCCAGCCACACCTTTGACATGGGAAGTGGATTTTTGAATCCAACTACTACCTTGGATCTCAGACTCATCTTCAATGCAGGTTATGAAGATTATATTGCATTCCTATGTACCATAAATGGATCTGCACCTCTTGTTCTCAATGACACCAGTGCTGTATGCAGTTCAAACGTTGGAATTAGTTCTGACCTCAAACTTTCCTTCAATCATAGTAGCTAGTTTGATCAATTCTCGTACCATTGAGAGGAGCTTTCTAAATATAGCAGGAAATGAGAGTTACAAGGCTCTTTGGAGTGCGCCATTTGGTGTTTTTATTTTTGTTGCACCCACATCATTTACAGTTTCACATTGGGAAACGCCTATGCCTTTTCGGCTGGAGTTGAAATTGACTGTATGTACACATGTTCCTCAGAAACTATGTGGCTATCTCCATACTGGGCATGAGTTGTTCAGAGGGATGAAGGGTGGTACTTCGTTGGCAATTCAGAAAGGCGACCCATGCCTACGCCAATGCTATGCCCATGCCTGAATTCAAAGACTCCTTACCATTTTCTAAGACTAGTCACCAAACATCACAACAATGCGGAGGAAAAGGTCATCTTTCCTAATCTTGACAGATGGAGGCGATTCATACCTCTCTATTTCAACATATGTCAAAAGAAGAGAAAAAGGTTTCCCATTGCTTGGACAACATTTTTCCTTCAGACAACAAACTTCACTAGTGTAGCAATTCATGTGCACAATACTTGTGAATTTGATGGAGAAATTTCTTCCATGGCTTATGTCATCACTTTCAGGACACCATCAAGTGTATGCATAAAATAATACTAGAGGAGAAGCTGATTCGAGAGGTTTTATTTACCTAGTTGGGAGGGAAGAAACCACAAAATGATGCTGAAGATATTATCATACCCCAAAATAAACAGCCAATTTGCTATTTAGAAGAATCATGGTGTATAGAAGCAGGGGCAGCGTCAACAAAGCAAAGTACTGAAGGATAAAATACTGGGATAAAGCTATCAAAACGGAGTTGAAATAAATTGCTGAAGTGGCACATAAAATGCATCATTGTGGTGCTGTTTCAAATATGTCCTCATTCATTGATCGTTTGCGATTCCTTGCAGAACTTGGTATCTTCTGCAGTACTATGAAGGATAAAGCCTTATTTCCAGCCATTGATCAAAAAATTAGAAAACATGTCTCCTTAATTAATGAGGATGGAGTGGAGAAAACACAAACTAAGAATTTCCGAAGCCTCATAGAAAGAATACACATTCCTGGAGGAAACATAAATACATCTGAAGTTTATACATAGGCTGACCTGATAATAAGGACAATTCAACAAAATTTTCTTGGTGAGGAGATTGAGGTGCTTCCTCTAGCATGTGAGCATTATAGTGTTGAAGAGCAATGCACTCTTTTCTTCAAAGCCTACGTATGATGCCATTGAAATTACTGGAATGTTTTACCATGGCTTGTTGCAACGGTGAGCGAAAAGGAATCAAAGGAAATGCTTCAAAGACATGCGCCTAACAGCTCTTGTAGCTGACATGGGTCTAGCTACACTTTTCTCTTGCAAAGGATATATTAAAAATTACTCTAGAGATTGAAGGTGATTATAGACTTGTTTCCACAGATATAGATGAAAGGCCCTTAAAACAACCTCACTCTTGAAAAATAGAACATGAAAGTTTTACTTCTGACCAAAGTGCTCCAGTGAGCCCAATGATATGACGGAGTGGGTTTGGCGGTGTGTTCAGAATGGGGACATTACTTTGACAGGGTTTTTGCTGCTGGTGAAGATAGATTGCGAGATATCAATTCTTTTCAATATACAAACAAGGTGCTTGTTGTATCACATGTGATGGTTGCTTGGCAGCCCATTGGTATTGCAATGAGTGTCTATGATATGTGTCACAGGTATTTATAGGAAAGAAAGCAGTTTGGAGTGTCATTAAATTCTTTCTAAATCAGCCAAGATAGAGTTAAGGAGGAATCTGACAGCAGTGCGATGGCAAACTTTCATTTTCCTTGGTAGTTGCTTTACGATATCATACGACACCACCAAATTTTTGCAAGGCAATTGGGCATCTTGTGTTATCGACAACAAATGAGAAAGATGAATTATTGCAGAAAGTAGTCAACAGGTGGCTAATGGGAATTAAACTATTTCTATAACTTTTGCAGGCCGTGATGGGCTTGTTGACACTGCTATTAAAACGTCCCGAAGTGGTTACTTACAGCGATGTCTCATAAATAATCTCGAGTGTTTGAAGGTGTATTATAATTATACTATAAGAGATTCAGATGGCTCAGTTATCCAATTTAATTATGGTGAAGATGGTCTGGATGTCATGAAAATTAGTTGCCTGACTGAATTCAAAGTTTTTGCGACTAATCAAAAGCTTGTTAGGCAGAGGCTTGATTTTCAAAAGATGGTAATTTCACGAGTGTTTATGTGGCATGTAATGTTTGATCACACACCTAGTTATCATTGATATGTGTCCGCTAGTGATTGCAGTTGGAACCGACGGAATTTTAGTTTAAAAGGCCATTTTTGTTGGTTTTATTCAAATGGTAAGTGGAAGCAAATAGTCCAAGAATTAAATGAAGAATGTCTGCCAAAATAGAGATATAAGAACCGAAAGCCCAAATTAAACAAGGATATCCATCATGGCAGAGAAATAGGAGCAATTTGCCTATTTTTAACTTCAGTTGCAACTCAAGTCCGATTTTGTCTTTTACTTGGTCATCGATAGATTTAGGTGGAATGTTGTTCTATTCTTAAAACACATAATTGGATCTACCGTATTTGTTTATGAATAATGGTTAAACCGTTCCTTATTTTGGGGTCAATTTGTTTTCCCCCACCTGTAATGGTATTTATTGTATTGTAAATCATTTTGTAAAGGGGGAAGAATTATGAGAGGTGCGTGGGGAAGCGAGAATAGAGTTTCATTGTAAAATTATGACAGGGATTTAAATAAAAGATGCAGCTCTGACCCCTAGATTCTTGTGGTATGAATTTAACATTTGTCTCATCCTTTGTTTCATATGTAGTTTGTTGTGTTTCCATTTCCTTTCATAATTGTTTCTAAATGAATAATTTTAAGTGAGAAAGGAGGAATTCAATTTATTTTCTCTATCTTGAGGAAGCGTTCATATTTAATGTTTTCTTCTGTTTGACAAGGATTCATCTTCTATGCCCTTGTCAACCTCTCAAACAGTTCACCCACTCCACATTATTGCAAAAGTGATATTAAATTTCTTGCCTATCTTGCCTCAGGAGATAATCTGTGTTTTTGATTATATTTCCTAGTTCAAGCTATTCTTTGCCCCATGCAGCCCAGAAAACCCAATCATTTATCAAAAACAACCCTTTCTATCAATTTACTAGCCTAAAATCAGTATTCCTTATCGGTCATCTCAGCCCCTTTGAAGAATTTTCTGTCGAGATTGACCCAGAGAGTGCCCTCTCCTATCCTCATAGGGCTAGCTACGAGGCTGAGCATGGTTTGATGTAGCCTTGAGTTTTATCTTATTTCAGCCTAAGGTAGATTTGAGCGCTAACATAGTGGCGACCATACTGGGCAATATGGTTTGCTGTTGATGTGACATTCAACTTGTGGATTGTCTTATCCTAGTACATGAAATCAAGTTTCAGATTTGATGCTGATGGTGGACATCAGTCAGACACATATGAAGGCTGAAACATTCACCTGGCGACTCCAACTCGATCCAGACATTCCAGTGCTCACTGATCCATCTATGCAATGGTAGGGTATGTGGCAAACCCTGCAGTTTGTGAAGCTGTAAAAGAAGTTAGAGATTCGTTAGTGGATATTGAAATTAATGAAGAATTTTTTAGTGCCTTGCTTCAATGTTTGAAATCTCCGAAGTTTCCTATTGAAATTAAAAATGGTGTCTGTGAGCTAATTGTTGAAAAACTTGAGAAGGAGATTTAGTATTTGAACGAATAGATCCGGTCATATGATTTTTGAGATCCCAACAAGTTCTTGGAAACTCTTCCTCCTTCAAAACAAGAAATAATAGAGTTGCCTACAGATGTTTGCATTGACAATGTACAGCTAGATGTATGTATTGCAGATTTGGGGCAGCAAACGGAGTCTGGCTTTCGCGATCCTATTGCGATGTACATGGAAATGTTTTTCAGTTTGACAAACAAATCAAACTTTATTTTACGTGACCAGGCTCATTACGTGCATGAAGGGCTGCCAACAATTTCATCTATGTCCTGGTGGAAACATTCTCAAGTGGCATCATTCTCAGGTTTACTTGAATGGTTGATCTGGCATTTCAGTTTTACCTGATCTATTGTTTTTACAACAATTTAGGGTAGATTTTGTAAATAAATAAGCAGCCAAAAGGCATCATTTCGTTCTGAGTTTCATTACAGTTTTAGTGTGAAGTTTTCCGAATCAGTTTTTTAATCATTTCAGTCAAGTTTCAGTCCATAAATGAGTCGGAAATGTCGTGTTGTCTATTGAAATAATGACTCCATATCCCAATGGATGGAGGCACTGTCTGCTCTTCCAAAGATCTGCAGTTCTTGGCACCTCCAAGAAGCAGCAGCTGCCATCCCCATTGGAGCCAATGTTAGACTCCGTCTTGTCATCCCGCTGCAGTATAATTCACCAAGGTTCATTTATCGTCATTTTCAGTCACTGATGTTACTGTGGTCCAAAAAGGGTCATTTTGATCCTTGAGTCCATGGTTTTGTCTCTAGAAGTGTTCACTAACACTTGCAGAGCACTTCCATAAGGTTTCACTTCAAAATTCACATTATTAATAATGCTGAAGGACATTTCTTCTTTAAAACTCTATTTTAAAGAATAAATTATTAAGTTCATTTAATGCATGATTGATAAGGTTTTACAGTTCTTCAAGCAGCCTGCTCATCTTGCTAGGTTCAGCAACCCCTATCCCTGCAAAATCACAAACAGAAAGAACATCATCAACGCAAAGAGACAAAGCAAAATCAAATGAAACAGAGTTTGCATTCCAGAATGCCAGAATTATACAACTTGGTGGGATGAATATCAAAAGATTAGGTTAAGAAGGTTATTGTGTTGAGTTCTTCTACAAATAGACTGGCAAAGTTGAAGGTGATAATTTTGCAATGTTATCGCGAACAAGCATGGCAGCACCTCATATAGTGGGAGTGGCAGCTCTAGTGAAACAAAAATACCCCAAATTTAACCCAGCAGCCATTTCTTTTGTACTATCCACCACTGCATCACTTAATGACAATCAAGGGTTACTAATTATGGCACAACATTCCTACAACAATCCAGATGCCTATGCAATTCCAGCCACACCTTTGACATGGGAAGTGGATTTGTGAATCCAACTACTGCCTTGGATCCCGGACTCATCTTCAATGTAGGTTATGAAGATTATATTGCGTTCCTATGTACCATAAATGGATCTGCACCTCTTGTTCTCAATGACACCAGTGCTGTATGCAGTTCAAACATTGGAGTTAGTTCTAACCTCAAACGTTCCTTCAATCACAGTAGCTAGTTTGATCAATTCTCATACCATTGAGAGGATCTTTCTGAATATAGCAGGAAATGAGAGTTACAAGGATCTTTGGAGGGCGCCATTTGGTGTTTCTATTTCTGTTGCACCCACATCATTTACAGTTTCACATTGGGAAATGCCTATGTCTTTTAGGCTAGAGTTGAAAGTGACTGTATGTACATGTGTTCCTCAGAAAATACGTGGCTATCTCCATACTGGGCATGCGTTGTTCAGAGGGATGAAGGGCGGTACTTGGTTGGAAATTCAGAAAGGCAATCCATGCCTACGCCAATGCTATGCCCATGCCCGAATTCAAAGAATCTTTACCATTTTCTAAGACTAGTCACCAAACATCACATCAATGCAGAGGACGAGGTCATCTTTCCTAATCTTGACAGATGGAGGCAATTCATACCTCTCTATTTCAGCATATGTCAAAAGAAGAGAAAAAGGTTTCCCATTGCTTGGACAACATTTTTCCTTCAGAGAGCAAGCTTCACTAGTGTGGCAAATCATGTGCACAATACCTGTGAATTTGATGGAGAAATTTCTTCCATGGCTTATCTCATCACTTTCAGGACACCATCAAGTGTATGCATAAAATAATACCAGAGGAGAAACTTCTTCAAGAGGTTTTATTTACCTATTTGGAAGGGAAGAAACCAAAAAATGATGCTGAAGATATTATCATACCCCAAAATAAACAGGCAGTTTGCTATTTAGAAGAATCATGGTGTATAGAAGCAGGGGCAACATCAACAAAGCAAAGCACTGAAGGATAAAATACTGGGATAAAGCTATCAAAACGGAGTTGAAATAAATTGCTGAAGAGGCACATAAAATGCATCATTGTGGCATTGTTTCAAATATGTCCTCATTCATTGATCGTTTGCGATTCCTTGCAGAACTTGGTATCTTCTGCAGTACTGTGAAGGATAAAGCCTTATTTCCAGCCATTGATCAGAAAATTAGAAAATGTGTCTCCTTAATCAATGAGGATGGAGCGGAGAAAACACAAATTAAGAATTTCCAAAGCCTCATAGAAAGAATACACATTCTTGGAGGAAACGTAAATACATCTGAAGTTTATACACAGGCTGACCTGATAATAAGGACAATTCAATAGAATTTTCTTGGTGAGGAGATTGAGGTGCTTCCTCTAGCATGTGAGCATTATAGTGTTGAAGAGAAATGCACTCTTTTCTTCAAAGCCTACATATGATGCCATTGAAATTACTGGAATGTGTTTTACCATGGCTTGTTGCAACGGTGAGTGAAAAGGAATCAAAGGAAATGCTTCAAAGACATGTGCCTAACAGCTCCTGTAGCTGACATGGGTCTAGCTACACTTTTCTCTTGCAAAGGATATATTAAAAATTACTCCAGAGATTGAAGGTGATTATAGACTTGTTTCCACGGATATAGATGAAAGGCCCCTAAAACAACCTCACTCTTGCAAAATAGAACATGAAAGTTTTACTTCTGACCAAAGTGCTCCAGTGAGCCCAATGATATGATGGAGTGGGTCTGGTGGTGTGTTCAGAATGGGGACATTACTTTGACAGGTGTTTTTGTTGCTGATGAAGATAGATTGCGAGATA
The DNA here is from genome assembly GCA_000404065.3 of Pinus taeda. Classification (NCBI taxonomy): domain Eukaryota; kingdom Viridiplantae; phylum Streptophyta; class Pinopsida; order Pinales; family Pinaceae; genus Pinus; species Pinus taeda. Next base: position 93,702 of record APFE030433755.1, on the reverse strand, counting down.
TCAATTCTTTTCAAGATACAAACAAGGTGCTTGCTGTATCACGTGTGATGGTTGCTTGGCAGCCCATTGGTATCACAATGAGTGTCTATGATATGTGTCACAGGTATTTACAGGAAAGAAAATAGTTTGGAGTGTCATTAAATTCTTTCTAAATCAACCAAGATAGAGTTAAGGAGGTATCTGACAGCAGTGAGATGGCAAACTTTTATTTTCCTTGGTAGTTTCTTTACGATATCATACAACACCACCAAATTTTCGCAAGGCAATTGGGCATCTTGCGTTATCGACAACAAATGAAGAAGATGAATTATTGCAGAAAGTAATCAACAGGTGGCTAATGGGAATCAAACTATTTCTAGAACTTTTGCAGGCCATGATGGGCTTGTTGACACTGCTATTAAAACATCTCGAAGTGGTTACTTACAGCAATGTCTCATAAACAATCTCGAGTGTTTGAAGGTGTATTATAATTATACTATAAGAGATTCAGATGGCTCAGTTATCCAATTTAATTATGGTGAAGATGGTCTGGATGTCATGAAAATTAGTTGCCTGACTGAATTCAAAGTTTTTGCGACTAATCAAAAGCTTGTTAGGCAGAGGCTTGATTTTCAAAAGATGGTAATTTCACGAGCGTTTATGTGGCATGTAATGTTTGATAAAACACCTAGTTATCATTGATATGTGTCCGCTAGTGATTGCAGTTGGAACCGACAGAATTTTAGTTTAAAAGGCCATTTTTGTTGGTTTTATTCAAACGGTAAGTGGAAGCAAATAGTCCAAGAATTAAATGAAGAATGTCTGCCACAACAGAGATGTAAGAACCGAAAGCCCAAATTAAACAAGGATATCCATCATGGCAGAGAAATAGGAGCAATTTGCCTATTTTTAACTTCAGTTGCAACTCAAGTCCGACTTTGTCTTTTACTTGGTCATCGATAGATTTAGGTGGAATGTTGTTCTATTCTTAGAACACATAATTGTATCTACCATATTTTTTTAGTAATAATGGTTAAACCATTCCTTATTTTGGGGTCGATTTGTTTCCCCCCACCTGTAATGGTATTTATTGTATTGTAAATCATTTTGTAAGGGGGGAAGAATTCTGAGAGGTGCGTGGGGAAGCGAGAATAGAGTTTCATTGTACAGTTATGACAGGGATTTAAATAAAAGATGCAGCTCTGACCCCTGAGATTCTTGTGGTATGAATTTAACATTTGTCTCATCCTTTGTTTCATATGTAGTTTGTTGTGTTTCCATTTCCTTTCATAATCGTTTCTAAATGAATACTTTTAAGTGAGAAAGGTAGAATTCAATTTATTTGCTATGCCTTGAGGAAGTGTTCATATTTAATGTTTTCTTCTGTTTGACAAGGATTCATCTTCTATGCCCTTGTCAACCTCTCAAACAGTTCACCCACTCCATATTATTGCAAAAGTGATGTTAAATTTCTTGCCTATCTTGCCTCAGGAGATAATCTGTGTTTTTGATTATATTTCCCAGTTCAAGCTGTTCTTTGCCCCATGCAGCCTAGAAAACCCAATCATTTATCAAAAACAACCATTTCTATCAATTTACTAGCCTAAATCAATATTTCTTATCGGTCATCTCAACCCCTTTGAATACTTTTCTGCCGAGATTGACCCGGAGAGAGCTCTCTCCTGTCCTTATAGGGCTAGCTACGAGGTTGAGCGTGGTTTGATGTAGCCTTGAGTTTTACCTTATTTCAGCCTAAGGTAGATTTGAGCGCTAACAACAACAATAATGTTTCCTTAGTTGTTTGGGGACATACAACTCCTCAAGCATGGGGGAGAAGGTGACCTTCAGTTCATCTTTCATCCCTTTAGCTCATCCTTCATCCTTCTTCAGCAAACCAGATTAACAGTCAAATCAGCCCCAGCCATTCCACCCTCCTCTTCATTTTGCAGCACCAAGATCATCAACAATAAAGGTAAAACTTGAGGTAAAATTTGGATTCTCTAATTCATTAGAATATTTAAGAAACTTAATGATTAACCACTTCTCATTCCATGCATTTTATCTTTCATAAATAATTATCCTTCTGTTTTCCTTCCATTTTGCACTCATAAAAAAAGGACTTATACTCTGATTACACGATCACGTTAAAAGCAAATCCTTATGGTATATTAATAAAGGTAGTCTCTATAGTGTCTTCTCTTAGCATTCTATTTAGAGGATGAATTCATTACTGCCATGAAATGATAAAGGAAAACCACCTATAAGCATTGGCCTCATGATGACAAAGTATGCAAGCACCCATTCACATACTTACCATCTCCATCACCAGGTCATTTCATCCATCATTTCTTCCTCATCCATCTCTTTCTTATCCTCAATTGTTATTCCTCTATAAATTAATATGATATGTTAATGTGAAGAGTGTTTCTCCACAAGAAGCAGCGCCTCCAAGCATTCAAGTAGTGCTACTCTATAAGAACCAACACCTCTAAATATTTAACCAATGTTGTCCCACAAAGAACCAACATCTACAAAACAATGTCAAGAATTTTTAAATGAGAAAGGGATTTTTTTGCATGAGGACATGAAAATCCATAGGAATGGGGGGATGTTGGGCCTCAAACATGCCCATTTTTTCCACTGTACAATACCACTATTCATAACCTAAATTCCTATATTTTAAACTCATTTCATACCATAATTCCACAACTTGCTGCTAATTCATATCTTACACTTCATGGTTGATGATCATTAGTTTTATTAAATTTTAAATGATTAGAGATGACTTTGCTATGATTTTTGAATGATGTTTTTGCCAAGTTTATTTACTACAGGGATTCATAACTGAAATTCTTTATAAGTAAATTAAACTAGTTGCTACAGTTTAAGTACGGAATGGTTGTAGATTAAAATCTCAATTTGTGATCAAATGAAGAAGAATATTATGATTCTGAGACATGGAGCTTGTTCAAAGTATCCTCATTCAGGTAACCCAGAAATAGTTTGTCAAAATTTTTCATCATGAAGAAGTTATGGTTAGTGCAATTTTTAAGTACATAATTTGTGCCGAAATTTTGAAGTTAATTACAAAATTGTTGGGTTTGATGGTTTCGGGTTAGCCACAGTTCCATATATTTCCGATTGAATATTTATTTTGTTTCTTTTTCAAGCTATATATAGCTGCAAGAAGATATTCTATATCTCAATCATGTTATGCATGGATCATGAGATTTCCCAAGACAAATTTGCCATAACCAATTCCAAAAACATTAATTGAAATGTATTTTTGTAATTTTGTTGGCATTTAGCTAAGATCAAATCCTTGGGTTTTGGATCTCAAATTGTGAAAGCATAGTATATAGAGGGAGATTTTGCATAGAGGAGAGTTACACACAAGAGTTACAAGTTACAAGTTACACACAAGAGTTACAAGTTACAAGTTACACACAAAGAGTTACATTGGAGAGGAAGCCCAATTACATTTGTTGGTTGTTGTACATTGAACTTTGTTTTTGGATGAATAAATGATGATGAAGTTGCTATAGCTTTGGTGCCCATTTTGTGAATTGAGATTTGACTTGCAACACATGGAAAGGAAAGGCTGCATGAACCCATCGTGTTTGCAGGGTTAACATAGATTATGTAAGTGTGAATTTTAGTGTTTATTTATATTTAATTTCTTGAAATGGTTTGAATTAGATTTAATTATTTTGTTAATTTATTTCTGCAATTTATTTCAACATTCTAGATTATATAATTGCTTTTTGATTTATGGTGTGATGGGAGGGGGTAGTGTTTTATTTGAATTTGAATTTAGAATTAATTAAAATAGTTGATTGAATTCCCATTACTTTCATTAGTGACTTTAATTTTTTTTTCCATTTAATTTCGTACTTAAGTTGTTTTTTTGTTTTCATAGATTTGGATTAAAGGTAAAAAGTGCATTTCTGCTAAGTCTTTGCAAGCCTTGGAGCATTCTTATGATCATACTCCATACATAATTAACTCCATGATTACACTTTCAAATTCATGAAATTTGGAAAAGGGAAATTTCAATTTGAAACGAATTTATGAAGAAACAAACATTTTTGTTTTAAATTTAATTTCTTGTGTTTATTGCTTATGATTTTATATATCAATGGCACAAGACTCCTGTAGCTTATGCTTTGTTTGAATATTCAAAACCAATTAGAGACATAGTGTTATTATTTAGTATAGTTTGTGTTTTAATGCTTTATAAATTGCATGCGATTTACGAAGTGTTATTTTATTTGCTTGGTTAATCATTAGAGTAGATAATTTGTTATTTCCAGATTTCGAAGTGAGATTTAATTAGATTTATTTATGAAACTGTGTGTGTTAATTCAGATTGGTTCTAAGATAGGAAATCATAAGTTGTTGAATGATTTTGATTTAAAAATAGAAATTCATTTTTGTACTTAAATCTGTAAACTAATTTAGTAACAAAAATTCTGATTTTGTACTTAATTCTGTAAATTAATTTAAGAATAATAATTTTGTACACTATTCAACACATTATCCCAGAATTCTTAGATGTTAGTTTAGATTAGACGCTCTAGTCTTACATTACCTGTGCTTCTAAGTATTACGACCCCAAATTTATAATTTAATGTTGGAATTATAACACATATAATTTCCCCTCATAAAAGCACAAACAATCCATAATTTAGGCTGACATGTAAAATGGGGGCATTTTGTTCTCTAGCACACTGCAAGAGGTACAAAAAGCCAGAATATGATTTGCTAGATTGTTGGATAATATAGTGGCCCAATAAAAAATATAACCCTTAGAAGCCCCATCAATTAAGGAAATCTTTATGAGGGCTAGAGGTTCCGAGATTCTAGGGTTTCAATATACCCAAGTACTTAGAAGAATTCGTACCTTTTTTAGAAGGTTTTATAAGTTTGGTCAAGGTTGTGGTGGTTCTTATAAAAAAAAATGTTATTATTGAAACACATAATTAAGGGCCTAAGTGTCATTAAAGTTAAAATTAAACACTTATATCAAAACAAAGTGTCCCCATTATTATTATGAATCAAAATTAATGGTGGGGTTGTTGTTTGCTACAACATATCCTTATATTTGCAATCCCTTGTGAACCTACCACTTTAGACAAGTTGTTGGTCAAGTGATATTTTCATGCTCAAGTTGTGGAAATTTTAAAATAGGTTAGTAATAAACTTAGTGTAGGGAAACTTGGATGATTTATATTTAGAAAGTTTATGATGTAGGTATAACACCTCTTAGAAGAAAAGGGATCATAACCTCTAGCCCTCATAAGCCATAAAAGGTTGGAGGGAGACACATGAGTCCTTGAAGAGAATAAAATATCTCTTTGGTCTCATATAAATGTGTGCCTCTACAAACAAAATGCTTCTTAGTCTCATGTTGTAAAGAAAAAATATGATAGACATGGTGCTCTTGGAGAATACGATGTTCTATTTTAATGGGAAGTGCATGGAAATATATTATGAGTTGTGTTGGAGGAATTCTTAGAGTGCAAGGCAATTGAAGTTGGGGGTACCTAGGAGTTTTTATGAATCCATCCTTGAAGTGAGAATATAAGTTAGGGTAGTGATAGAGTTTTATGGAAAGTGATTCTATAGTCTCTAACCAATTGAATTGAAGATATATTTTATAGGTATCAATGTAAATATTCTTCCTTATCTCTCCCTTGGAAAGATCTTGAGCTTCCACCAAAAAGTTATGTAGAGGCATTCTATTAATATCATAATCATCTAGACAAAGAAATGAAAGGCTTTGGCATACTAATAAGAGTCCACTCAATATTTTGAATTCATTCTTAAAGTGAGAGCGTAAAATAGGGTAATGTGTGGATCCTTAAGGAAAGAAATTATCTAGGCTCTAACCACTTGAACTAAAGATAGATTTTATATATCTCGAGCTAAATATCCTTCCTTATCTCTCCCTTGGAAGGATCTTGAGAATCCACAAATTTCTTTTCTAAAGGTGGCCCATTGATATCAAAATCATCTAGACAAAGAAATGAAAAGTTCTATCATACCAGTAAGAGTCCACTCCAAATTTCACTACATAGAGTACATAGAGTACATAGAGACTTACTACATAGCGGACATGCGTGCTAGATATGGGTATCTTAAGTTCCCAAAGTTGGAGCTATCCATTTACTTGAACCTATTTATCATCATGACATGGAATCATTAAAGAAATGAGTGAGATAATACCAAAATCCATGAGAATGATGATGTTGGGAATTGATTTTTTGGCATGAATATTATAAGGAAAAATTGAGACAAGTACCCACTCCATCTAACTACAACCAGCAAACTTGAGGTATGGCAATGAAACCTTAGAATCATAGAATGGAGTAAATTCAACCAACTAGTAAAACAGGGTCTTCTTCATTGAAATGCCTTGACATTAAAGTTAGAAGAACTACCTTCTAAGGGAGGTGAGAACAATGTAACTCTTACTCAAATATTATATTTTGTCGTTGTGAATGTGGTTTGAAAAACAATGTACCCTTCAAATCATAGTTCGCCTCTTACTTGGAGATGTTGAAAGACATGAATTTTTAAATTTCTATACGACCTAGTATTGAAATTTAATGTTCATGTTCATCTTTGGTAGACAAATAAAATATTTGTGATGATTAGAAAGTGTTAATGCTTGCCACTTTGTATTCTACAAATCAATAAATTGAGATCATTTTGATATAGTTTATAGAGTGTTAATAGTAAGTTTATAGAAAATGAAAAAAATTACCATTTCTTTTAAAATAAGAAACTAATTGCTAATTATTTTTTTCCTCGAGGATTATAATAAAAAACTCCATGAATCAAAATTATATTTACAATATAAAAATTGAAATTTATAATGTAAATTCTATATTACATTTAACTAAATCAAATATAGCCAAATAAATGTGCTTGAAATAAAATTACATCATTTACATTCACAATCTAAATTAAAAACCAATTTACTAATGTTTTCTACCATACTTATAAATGAGTATTCAAAATCATAGTACAAACCAAATAATCCAAAATTCAAAAGTGTTATTGTTGGTTATAAATAATATTGTTAATTTAATTGTCCTTAGTTTAATTGTAATACTTTCACCTTTTGACCTTTTGTATTTTTTTTTCTTATATGGTTCACAGTCCTTGAAGATTGATGATGCGCTATGTCCACGAAATATTATTCCAGGTAGATCCACCTTTAGGAATAACTTCCCGACAACTCAAACATGAAACTTGACATCGAAGGTGTCAAGATAATTGAATTTGCGACCTTCCAATAGCAGAGGTGATTAATAACAGGGACTCGACCATTTCAACTAACCCTTGAGGCTTAAAATTTTGGGCATTAGGTACTTCCCAAGGAAGAAAGTCAACCTCACTCTCATCCTGAAGGCAAGAGATATCGTTAGTACTAGGCCAACACTCAATATAAACTCACTTAAGATCACAACAAGTTACTTTATTGTAGAGCATAAACATGATAACTCACAAGACTTGAAACTGGGTGGAGCAAATAACAACTATTCCACTCAACCACCCAAGCTAAACTCGATTGACAATTTTAACCTTTTGTATTATAATAGTTATCTCTATCGAGTTTATTTTGTCATAACGATTTTTTAAATGTTGTATATGTATTGTTTTTTCCTTATCCCGAATTCAATGACAGATATAAGACAATCTAAATGATTATAATTTTTTCATTTTATAAAAAAAAGTTGCCTTAGAAAGATTATAATTTTTTCATTTTATCTTTAAAAATGACGGGCCAAAAAGATTCTAAATTGTTTAAAGAGAATCTTTAAAAGAGAAAAAAATCCAAAGTATATTAATATGAAGATAAATATCTAATGTTTAATCAATCAAAATCAAAATAAATTTTAGGAGAGGTATTTTTAAATTATATATACAAAGAATATACACAAATAAATATAAAAATAAAAAAAATAAAATAAAAAATAATTCACATATTTAAAAGTGTCAAATTTAAAATACATATTTTTATTTTAATTTCAAATATGTTCATTTAAAGATATATAAAAGAAACTTCTTCTTTTTTATAATGAAATGGACAAAAACTTATATTAAAGATTAATTTGGTTACAAGACTAGAACCTTTACATATTCCAATGTTCCTTGTAGGTTTGAGATTGAGCATGAAGGCTCATTCCAAACCCTCAAGCAAGTACCCTATGATACTAAAATTTAAGTCACTTTTCTAAAATTTTTCCAAAAAATACCCAATATCCAAACACATTTACATTCCATTTTCACTAATTTTTATTTGATTTAGTTTTTCTTGTTTTCCTTGGTGAAATAATTTTTCGTTTCATGCCAACTTAAATCCAACCTATGTTTTCTACTAATTCCATCGAGACATTATTCAGCAAGTTGTTGGATTGTGTTATATTCTTTCCACAACCTACATATGGTTCGGCAAACCTACCTATGACTTTGTGCATGATTTTTCGCACATGGTTTTGGATGCGATGGTCTTTCGGTCCATGGTTTTGGACGCGATGGCTTTTGTTCCATGGTATTGGATGCTTCAGCATGTATAAATATGTATTGTAACATTGAAAGGAATATAGTGAAAAATCAAGCTGGTAGTCTTGGTTTTGGGATCCAGGGGAAAATCTCTGTGTATATGTGTTTTATGTGTTATGCTCTCACATTGTTTATTTTCTATGTTTTAGAATTCGTATGCAGGTAATTTCTGTACGGGGTTAAAACCTACATTTGGTATCAGAGCTATTTTGGCTTCAAGGGGACACCTTTATTACTGAGGGGTTTCGCTTGAGCATGTGGTAGACTCTATTCAATGGGAGATTTGCGAGATTGATTCTAGTGGTAAAAGAAGATGGCGAGCAGTGGAAAGATATAGATCGAGAAATTTAATGGTCAAATTTTTGAGTTTTGGAAACTCAATATGAAGGATCTGTTGGTGGATAAAGATCAGTGGATCATGGTAGATCCGGGTACTAAACCAATAGGAGTGTCTGATGAAGAATGGAAGAAGTTGGTTCAGAAGGCAAAGAGCACAATACGGTTGTGTGTCTCAGATTCAGTATTGTTGAATGTATCAGGGGAAGCTACGGTGAAGTCTTTGCGGGACAAGTTAGGGACTGTGTACCAATCTAATTCTTTGGTGAATAAACTATTCCTACAGAAAAAGTTGTATAACTTGAGGATTAAAGATGGAGACTCAGTGACAGAGCATCTGAATGCATTTAATACTGTGGTAAGTCAGTTATCGTATGTTGGTATCAAAATTTCAAATGAAGATACGTGCATTAGTTTGTTGTGCTCTCTACCAGATTCGTGGGATAGTCTAGTTATTGCAATAGGTAGGAATGCAATTGCCTTGCAGTTTGATGAAATAGTCTCATCCTTGCTGACAGAGGAGATGAGATAGAAAAATATGGAGCGCCAGAATGGTGATTCCTTGTCTGTATGAGGATGGTCCCATAACATAAACAAAAATAAGTCATTGAGTGGGAGATCTAAATCTCTAGGAAAACCTATAAAGGTGGTGTGCTGGAAATGCGGAAAGGAAGGGCACTACAAAAGGAACCGTAAATCTAAATCTCCTATAAAGGAAAGGGATCTGATGATGCTCCTTCTGCAAAGGAAAAAACCACCTCAGATGAAGGTGGGGATGTGTATTTGGTTTCTTCAAGTACACATGTAGATCATGAGGCATGGTTGATTGACTCAGGTGCATCCTTTCACTTCACTCCCCAGAGAGAGTGGTTACGTGAGTATGAGAAATATTATGGTGGTGATGTCTTCTTGGAGGATGATAGGAAGGCTAGAATTGTTGGTCGCGGAAAAGTAAAGTTGAAGTTGCAAGGTGGAAGGGATAGAACACTTCCAGATGTTCTGCATATTCCTGCATTGGCCAGAAATCTGATTTCTGTAAGCAAGCTAGATGATGCTGGTGTAAAAATAGTGTTCGAGAAGGATACTTGCAAGATGGTTTGGGGAGCATTGGTATTGATGTGGGGAGTTTGGATTGGAACTCTATACAAGTTGCAAGGTAGCACTGTTGTTGATGGGTGCAACAGTTTTGTGGTTCCTGAAAGTGGAGTAGAAAATTTAGTGGTTTTTGGAAAAAATACCATGTTATGGCATAAAAGGCTTGGAAATATTGGAGAGAAGGGCCTTTGAATACTTCATGGTAATGGTATGCTAGAAGTTATGTCTAATTTCTCTTTGGATTTCAATTTCTATGAAAATTGTGTACATGGGAAGCATAATTGAGTGAGTTTCCCCTTTGGTGCTAAGAGGGAGAAAGAGATATTAGAGCTTGTGCACATCTATGTGTTTTGACTTGTGTCAATTCCATCACTAGGTAATTTTCTGTACTATGTATCATTTATAGATGACTTTTCAAGGAATACATGGATATATTTCCTTAGGAAGAAATCTAAAGTCTTTGACAGGTTCAAAGAATTTAAGGCTCTGGTGGAAAACCAGATAGAGAAGGAGATAAAGGTGTTCAGGATAGATAATGATGGAGAGTTCTACAAGAAGGAATTTAAATAGTTATGTAAAAAGTGTGGTATAGAACGAAAAAAGACTACTCCATACACACCTCAACAAAATGGAGTTGCAGAAAGAATTAATAGGATGTTGATGGAAAATGCAAGAAGCATGTTCAGTGGTGTCAGTTTAGGACATGAATTTTGGGTAGAGGCAGTGGAGACTGCATGTTACTTGATCAACAGATCACCTTCATCAGCATTGGAGGATAAGACTCCACAAGAGGTATGGACTGGTAAGAAACCCTCTCTTTCATATCTGAGGGTATATGGATGTGATGCATATGTACATGTTCCAAAGGAGAAAAGAACAAAGTTGGATAGTAAATCTGAAAAGTGCATCATTATTGGATATAAGGATGGTTTAAAGGGTTATAATATTTGGAACCCAATAATAAGGAAGGTTGTGTACAATCGAGATGTGGTGTTCAGAGAGGTGAAAGATGTTATTAAACATGAAGTCCACCCAAAGGAACCTAAGAAGATAGAGTTTGAGCTTAAGGAGGAAGATTCAGACTCTATAGCAGAGGAGGAACCAGAAGATAAAGAGCCACAAATTCTGGGCGTGAGAAGATCAGTTCGAGAAAGAAGGCATCCAGAAAGGTATAGTCCATCTGGTTTCTATTCAAAATTTTCTTTATCTACTACCGATGATGATCCTAGAACTGTGAAGGAAGCAGTAGATTCAGATGATGGAAAACTCTGGAAAGAGGCCATGGTTGATGAAATGACATCTTTGCACAAAAATGAGGCATGGGATATTGTGGAGTTGTTGGCTAGAAGGAAACCCATTGGTAGCAAATGGGTGTTCAAGAAGAAGACAAATGTACAAGGAAAGGGGGAGAAATACAAAGCTCAGTTGGTAGCAAAAGGTTATTACCAGGTCCCGAGAATTGATTTTGGTGATATTTTTTCTCCTGTTGCCAAGATAGCTTCTATTAGATTACTTCTATCTATTGCTGCTGCTTTTGATTTTGAGGTAGAACAGATGGATGTGAAGACATCATTTATTCATGGGGATCTAGAAGAGGAGATCTACATGAAGCAACCTAAAGGTTTTGCGGTGAAGGGTAATAAAGAATTGGTATGAAAGTTAAAGAAGTCTCTGTATGGGTTAAAATAGTCACCAAGGATGTGGTATCAGAAATTTGATACATTTATACAGGGACTTCGCTTCACTAGAAGCAAAGAAGATCATTGTGTGTATTTTAAATTAATTGGTGAGTGTGTTATTTATCTAGTCTTGTATGTGGATGATATGTTGCTGGTTGGAAATGACAATGAAATTATCCAAGATTTGGAGACCCATTTGTCCTCCAAATTTGACATGAAATATCTTGGTGTTGCAAACTATATTTTGGGCATGGAAATTAAAAGAGTTTGGACAAAGAGGAAGCTCTGGTTAAATTAGAGGAAGTATGTAGAGACAATATTATAGAGGTTTAATATGGAGGATAGTAAATAGGTGAAGGTTCCTATTCCTGTAGGTGTAAAGTTATCTGCTGAATAGTTTCCCAAGACACAAGAAGAGGAAGAGGACATGTCCCATGTTCCATATGCAAGTGCAATTGGTAGCCTGATGTAGGCGATGGTCTGTACTAGATCAAACATTCCACATGCAGTGGGAGTATTGAGTAGGTTTATTTCAAAACCAGGGAAGGAGCACTAGATAACAGTGAAATGGATTTTCAGATATTTGCATGGCATTAGTGATTATGGTTTGTGCTATCAAGGAAGACCGAGATTGGATAAAGTGTTGGATATTTGTGGCTTTGTTGATGCAGACTGGGCTAGAGATCTAGATCAAAGAAGATCTACAAGTGGGTATGTGTTTAAGCTATTTGGAGGTGTAGTCAGTTGGATGAGTAAGAAAAAATTTGTAGTGCCACTATCAACTATAGAGGAAAAATACATGGCAGCCACTCATGCAAGCAAGGAAGCAGTTTGATTGCAGAGATTGTGTTCAAAGATGGGGTTAGTACAAGGAGTTATAAGGATATACTGTAACAACCAAAATGCAATTTTCTTGGCAAAGAACCCTGCATATCATTCAAAGAAAAAGAAAATTGATTTTTAATATCACTTTGTGAGGGATATGATAGAAGATAAAAAGGTGTTACTAGTAAAGGTGGACACTTTGAAGAATAGTATAGATGCATTGACAAAATCTGTGAGCTCTGAGAAGTTCTCTTGGTGTAGAGAAACAATGGGTGTTGTAGGGTCTGGATAAATGACTAAGGTCTCCTGTGTCCCCTTGTGGAAAGAAAACAACAAGTGGGAGAATGCTGGGTTGTATTATATTCTTTCCATGACTAGCCCACATAGTGAACTGGGGGGTGGAGCCCCTCCTTTGCTGTGCCGATTGCGCAACGGGGGGGTCACAGGGGGGTTTGAGGGGGGCGAGTAGCCTCCCTCTATGCGGTCTGGGGCAACACCTTAGGAAATTTTTTTTGGACCCTATATTAGGTTGGACGGACCTACCTATGGTTTTGTGCATGATTTTTCGCACATGGTTTTGGAGGCGATGGTCTTTCGGTCCATGGTTTTGGACACAATGGTTTTTGGTCCATGGTATTAGATGCTTTAGCATGTATAAATATGTATTGTAACATTGAAAAGAATATAATGAAAAATCCAGTTGTTGTCCTAGTTTTGGGATCAAGGGGAAAATCTCTGTGTATATGTGTTTTATGTGTTATGCTATCGCATTATTTATTTTCATTGTTTTAGAATTCGTATGCAGATAATTTATGTACGATGTTAAAACCTACACAAATGAGTGTTTCTATTTTTAATTCTTCCTCACCCCCATGATCTACCTAAGAAAATGCCTTTCTAGCGTTATTCATTGTGGATTTAGGAGGGCATCCATTTTCCAAGAGGGCTTGTTGCTTTTCCATTTTCGTTGAGTCTAAAGGATCGTCATTAGCATGCATTTTTTATTTGCTGATTTTTGTTTTCTATGATGCATTTTCTTTGAAAATATATGTTTCTTGTTTATATTCTAGTTCCTTATTTTCTTGAGACTCTTATTTTTTATATACTGTATAGTGATTTCCCTGAGCTCCCTCCCACCATTTGGGGCTTCAATTTTTTTTTTCCAATCTTTGTTGTTCTGCAAATGCTTGCAATAGTGTTCATAATCAAGCTTATGAAACCAAACATGGTCTGGATCTGTTAGATTAATTTCCTTGGGAAGACCCTTAATGAAGTCTGATGAGCCTCGGTATTGCAACAAGAATCTTGCAACTCCCAAGGCTACCGACTTTAATTATCAACCCGGGGTTCATACAAATTTAAGAGGTATTAACACTATATGTGCAACACACAATGTGTCCTTCCTTTTATGTCATGATGTAATGGAATGCATGTACTGAAATCAAATCCTAAACTAATTACAAAAAATGAATTGCTTGAAATGGAAACCCTAACCTATTGCAAGAAATAAAGTACAAGAAAAGAAAGATATTTTAATTGCATAAAGATCATGAACTAAATGTAAAAGAAACCTAACTTAACCCTATTTATCACATGTGATGATTTAAACTAAATGAGCATGGAATATGATTTAGGAATTATTAACTGTTGCATGCATGTGCTAATGAAGAAATAAAAAGAACTATTTTTCTTTATCTTTTCATTTTATAAATGCAAATGCTAATCTTTCCTTGTCCTTTGGTAGGGGAGACAGGTGTGGAGGAAGATAGGAACAATAGTTGTGATGGCATGGAGGTCAAGTAGAGGCCTAATCCCAACTTCAATGATGATTTTTCTCAATTCGGGCTCAAAACAGGCCGCTACAGGATTTCCTACAGGATGTACTAGCTCCTACATGATCCCATATTTTATTACAAGAACTAACCGAAAGCTTAGGAGGTGGTCTAGAAGGTGGAATGGAGCTTGGGAAACATGGAGAATAGAAGAATAAGGCATAAAGGTGGTGGACACTACCCAGAACTCAAGCAAGGGCTTCAAGATGTTCTCAATGGAAATGGCAATTTTTGCTAATAAAACAAGAATTCAGATTGAGATTTTAGTGGATTTTGGTGACATGGGTGGATGAGGATTGGATGAGGTGAATGAGATGAGGTCTCCCTGCAATTTAGAAGCTCTTGCAATAACACACATTATTGCTAAATCTATCCACAAATTCATCTATACATGGGAAATATTTATTAAATAATGGAAAATTACTAGTCTAAAATCCAGAAATTCAAGAACTAGTGAGCTAATAAATCTATCAAACACCTAACCTAATCAAGTGAAAATGCAACTGGGTAATTTTTTTTATTAAATATAATGTTTTTGTGATCTAATTCAAGTGGAACCAACTCGAATGAAGCTCGTTAGCATGCTCTAAAAAATAGTAGAAATTTATTGTTCTTTGCCACAAAGGAATTTCAAAAATCTAGATTTGGGAATAAGAAAACTAATCCAGGTAGCTCAATGATTACTATGACATTCCAAATATTTTCCAAGGATTAAATGATGCTTGTTATCTTGCAAAAGAAATTACATCAACCATTTAACCCAATCCTATAACAAGAAATCATTAATACTAAATTCAGAAATAGAAAGAAACAAGAACAAGAGATGCATGTGAATAAGAAGTGAAAAGAATTAAAAAAAATGATAAAAAAGGGCTTTGAGGCTCCTGGGATGACCATGCCCAAGGAAACTTAGAGACCTATGAGGAGAATAAGATTTAGAAGCTGAAAATGACACTAATCTTCATTATTTTCATTAGTACAATTACATCATTGTAAGAAAATACAATGGAGATGCAAAAATACGAGTTCTCTCCACAAGAAGACTAATAAAAAATCTATCTCTAGAGGAAAATTTGACCTGGTACTTATAAAAAATGATTCAGAATCATTCCCCATTAAAGGAGGAATATTTGCTCACCAAAATCCCTTGATTAGTGGATCTGGTTTCCAATATTAGGAATTTGCATTAAATGGCAGGGAACACATTCATAGCTTTTCTCAATTATTGGAGTTCCACATTCTGTGCCATAATTCCATAATATCTTATTGATTTATTATTTAATATTGATCCTCCTCTAGTAGGGAGCAAGTCCCTAAATTATCTCCTCCTCCAAATCTTCATAATCTGCCCAATATTCTCATAATATTCCACAAAGATAAATAATATTAGGCAAAAATATGCAATTATTCATAAACCTTCCTAATGAACATATTAAAGTTAAAAATACATTAACTAATGCAAAAAGAGAGGTTTAATATGCTGAAGGATGGTTAGATGGGCCTTAATTTATGTTTAATTTAGAGACATGGGCCTTAATTTATGTCTAATTTAGAGGCCCATCAAAGTCCATCTCCACACATATTCGAGAATAAGTAGTCTTATACAAATTTTCAATTTTTGGGCTGTAATAATAAAAATTTCGTAATGCATTCCCAATAGAGGATAATGATGGGAGATTCCAAAGAAGTAAATGAAGATTCAAAAGCCTTACCCAAACTAGAGCCGTGGAGATTGATGTCATAACTAGATTGGAGGTGGGAGACTAGGGTTGCATGAATAGACCAGAATGAAATTTTTGTATTTATATGCAAGTTTTCTTGGATCATAGAAAATACATTAGGTAGTGCATAACTATATATTCAAGAAGAATTCCCGAGTCCCCTTATCTAGCAAATTGTTATGAGAGGGACTCCAAATTGGACAACAAAAAATTGGTTTTTGTAAGTATATACCTTACAAAACTGACCCACAAAAAAATTACATGCCATAGTATAACTGATTAATAATGTATTCCTTCATAATTGTGTAATGTCAATCCATTTAGCTCTAAGGAATAGGAGAGGGTTTGATTCGTCCATTGAATTTTAAATATCCCAATTTTAATTTACTCTTCATTAACACATAAGTCCACATATTTATTGAGATCATGAAGAACATGGAAATATGTTATTGAAGAGAACCCTCCCACTTATTTCCTAATTATTTTCCTAAATTTTTCTAATGTTTTGTCCGTCGGAAAGGAGCAGTTCACCAAATAATTAACAAGGAGGGAGTCTCCCAAGAAAATGAGAGAAGTTACATGATTTTATTTGTCTAGTTGAATCCATGGTAGAGGGCATAAGCTTCAACATGGTTATTTGCCATGCATCCTTAGCCCCATGAATACTTTGCAACTTTAACTTCATTAGGGCCAAAGAGAACCCTTCCCTCTCCTGCAACCATGAGCATAAAAAATTACTTAATACAAATTTATTGAGGTTTGAAAATCTAGTATTAGAAACTTCAAAGAACATTATCTAGAATTCATTTCCCATTTATTTAAAGTTATAAAAATATCTTTGCCCAGCTTGAAGTCTTCCTTTTTCTCTTTTTCTTTTCTCTAATTCACTACAATTTTTTATGTTAATTTTTTTCTTTCTAAAATAACTATTAAAAAATATTCAACATAATTTAAAAATATTCAAATTAAATGTGAAATTTCAACATAAAAAAATTATTTCCTAATCTATAAATCAATTTTGTCTAGTGAAAAATCCATATTACATTTAAATTGTGTAT
>APFE030433755.1:62931-76163 GCA_000404065.3 Pinus taeda | reverse complement strand
TAACATAACATGATGTTCCATATATATCACATAACACATAACATGTTTAAACCTTTTTTTAAATATCATTAAAAAAATTGCAAATGAAAGATAGTCTTCACATCCAAGGCACCATATTATTGATGTATCAAAGCAAGGAGTATGTCAACAAAATCATATGATAAGTTTAGGTCATCAATGTATGGAGATCCTACCTTCAATGAAGACAAAGTTCCTAACCACTAATTTAGAATTCCCCCTTTCATGTTTAAACCATAATAAGTCATCCAATATAAACAACCCTAAAAAGTCATCTAATATATATACATGGAGAGTTTGGAGTGAAGAGGAGCCAAGTTTAGATTAAAAGTATATGGAATGAAATTTGATTAAATCCATTATTTGCACCCACATAGGGGCTTTACACAACATATCAGTCCCGAAAGAGGACGAGAAAGTGTTGGCACGTTGCACCTTAGATGAACCACCCAACCGTAAACTATATTTCTTAGACTATATCAGTAGTGAGTCACCCCCGAGATGGGATATGGCTATGCCAGGGAAAATGTTTCCTAAAGCTGGATATGGCCCATAATCCATACCAACACGATTAAAGCCAAGGTACCAAACCCCAATAATGCTCCAATGTATAAGCCCTCATTCCCCATAAACTTACACAACAAATGCAGTGTGCCATCTTCTCTACCCTGTAGTCCCTCAAGTTGCACCACTACCCTTATAGGGCTTCAACATAGGTAGGCCAGGAAGTCTTAAGGCCTTATGGCTCTAGTAGTTCCAACTACCCTTAGAGGTCTCTAGTTACCACATACAGATACCTATTTGTACACTACTCTCCCCAAGGATCGAACCTTCCTCAACATAACTCAAGGATAAGTGAACACCTAGATCCATTGAGGATCAATAGGGTAATGATATCATAGGGTCATAACCTTCTCCCTCTAGGAATAATAACCAAAATGGTAAGAATTATTGAATGGAATGCTAAAATAATACTAAATAACAAGTCACACTCAAGGAAGTCATTTTAGTGACTTAGGATAAAAGCATGTGAATTTTTTACTTTAGGTTCATATTAGTAATGGATTTATCCTCTCATCACTTAGCCTTTAGCCCACTTTCATATACATGGAATCCTATCCCCCCCATACTATCTAATTTGACTTCTTATATAGCAGTGGTGTATTTTTATTATTATGAGGGTGATTACAAGTTTACATAGCTAGGCTCATTGGCCTTTTGGCACATATGTTCACTAGCCTAAAATTGCATAAGTTCACTACCATAAAAAAAGATACATAAGCATGTTATCCTGAGCACATATGTACATGGCCATGTAGGCCTCAAAATATTTCCCAAATAATCAACCTAAATATATTATGTACAATACACACATGGATCATCCTAGGGATGTTACATTCCCCTCCCCCTTATTTATCCATCGTCATTAGTGAATTATATACATATATACAATCAAAATGATTAGAAAATATGAGGGCACTCATCCCTCATGGCATCTTCATGCTCCCATGTAGTATCCCTGAGACCAAAATGTGGCTACTACACCTTTACCAACACATGGCTCAATCCTATAGCACCTTGATCTTCTTTTCCAAAATTTCCGTTGCATAAA
This sequence comes from Pinus taeda, assembly GCA_000404065.3. Taxonomy (NCBI): domain Eukaryota; kingdom Viridiplantae; phylum Streptophyta; class Pinopsida; order Pinales; family Pinaceae; genus Pinus; species Pinus taeda. The sequence goes on along the minus strand of APFE030433755.1, from coordinate 74,533 downwards.
CCTGGAAGTCTTCCTCGGGCTCCACCCGAATCATATTCCAATCAATGTCATGATTAGCAACAGGAACATTCTTTTTTAGTAATGAAATATGAAACACATTATGTAGAAGCCTAAATGTTGGCAATGCAATCCGAATCAATTAGGGGAATGTATGAGACTAAAATGATTTATAATGACAAAAACTATAGAAAATAATTAAAAATAATAAAATATGAGTTATGAATTTTTGAAGGAAAAGAAAGAAATTTTTTATTGCATTTTCAACTTATCTCCTTATAGACTTACTCAAATTTAAATTGTAGGCACATGTTGGATGCAAAATTTAATTCCACATGCAATGAATATGCACTATACATACTTTTGAGTAGACCCACACCAAAAACAATTAAATGCATGAAAAAATGTGAGAAACACATATTTTCATTTTTTGGGTGTGGGTTTGCTCAACGGTATTTAGAGTGGGTACTCGTTGGATTTAGAATTAAATTATGTATACAATGGGTGTGTACACTTGATATTTGAGTAATTTATAAGGAGATAAGTCGAAAATACAATTTAAAAGGTAGTTTTCTTTTTTTCCTATCCATTTTGTTGTCACATCTCATAAGCATGTTCCATTTCATTCCATATAAGGACTCAAATGGGCTTATCTTTAAAGATGCTTGATATCCATTTTTATATGCAAACCCCACCAGGTGCAAATATTCTTCCCATTTTAATTTTTCATCCATCACATACACCCTTAACATATCTTGAATCACTTGATTGACCCTATTTAGTTTTCCTTTTATCTAGATAATTTGATGAAATAAAGATCTAATTGATTCCAAATCCCTTGAACAAACCATTCCAAAATTTTGATGTAAACATGGGATTTGTGTCTAAAATAACTTCTTTAGGGACTCCTTATAACCTGGGAATTTATTTCAAGTACATTTCAATGATATTTGTTTCCTCATGTGTTGAATTCACTATAAAAAAGTGGGAAACCTTAATGAGATTATCCACCACTACAATGATGGAATCATGCTACCTCATAATCCTAGGAAAAGTTGTAATAAAATCAATTAAAACAATTTTCAACTACCACTCTAAAGTGGTTATTGGTTGTAACAATCTAGTTGGATGCCTATGCTCATCCTTCACTTTTTGGTAGTCCAAACATCTTACTGTATAATCAACCACTTCTATTTTCATACCTAGCTAAACGCATTTACTTTTTTATAGTTAAAATTGTTTTCTGGTACCTTGGGTGTCCAACATAAGGTACATTGTGCATTTCAATCCACAATACAATTTTCAACCCATGAGAAATTGGATAATAAACTCTAATCTTGTACCTAAGGATTCCATCATTTTTCAACTCCCAATTTTTTATGATGGTGGCTATACATTACCTTATTGGTGTAACTTATCTGATGTATTGCTAGTTTGAAAGTTCAACCTCTAAAATTAAGTTTTTTTAAAACAAATCTATAGGCACTTGTGGTTGTAACATGCATTTCATGCATCTTTATCTTGAGTGCATCAACCACCTTATTTTCCTTTGCCTTGATGTGTTTGATTTCAAAATCATATTTAACCATAAATTCCAACTATCTAATTTGACTAGCATTCAAAGTTGGTTTTCCAAATAAATGCTTTAGCCCATTATGGTAAACATTTTTCACATGAGGTAATGCCTTCACATTTTTGAGTCATGATTGATGGCTTCGAAATCCAAACCATGAGTGCCATAATTCCTCTCATTCTCCTTTAGCTTCCTTGACTATTAATATATTACATTCTCAATTTGCATGTGGACTCCCATAATCCCTTCTTTGCATGCATCTATGTACACAATGAAATATTCATTTGAATTATCTATCTTAAAAATTGGGGCACTAAGTAATAAAATTTTCAATTGCTAAAACTATTATTCACATTTATGATATCACTCAAATTTCACCTTCTTTTTCAAAGAAGAGTTTGGGTTTGCTATTCTTGGGAATCCCTAATAAATATTCTACAATAGCTTTCTAATCCCAAGAAGGATTTAACTTCTGGAAAATTTATGGGTGCTATCCACTCACTAATAACTTTGATTTTCACTAGGTCCACTACCACACCTTCCTCTAAGATCATATGACCAAATAGGAACCTGATTTTGGTAAAATGAGCATTTCCTTAGCTTGGCATAAAACAAATTTTCTCTGAGTACTTGCAACATATTGATGCTCTTATACATAGTTTTATTAAACAAGGATTTAATCTAAAATTACAATGATAATCTTGTCTAATTAATTATGGAAAATTCCATTCATTAGGCACATAAAAACACCTAGTGCATGTGATAGCCTAAATTGCACCACTACAAACTCAGTCACCATATCTAGTTCTGAAATTTGTCTTGTTGATGTCCTCCTCCGTAATTCTCACATAATGTTACCCTAACCTCAAGTTAATCTTTGAGGACACGTTATCTCCACTCAGTTGATCAAACAAGTAGTCTATCCTTGAAAAATGATACTTATTTTTCATTGTCACCTTGTTTGGCTACTTGAAATATATGCACAACCTTAGTGTACCAACTTTCGTCTTCACAAAGATCACTAGGGAACCCCAAGGTGACACACTTGGGTGTATGTATCCCATCATTAAAATTTCTTCTAACTACATTTGCAATCCCTTAAGCTCTTGTAATCGCATCCTCTATGGTGTCTTGAACACTATAGAAACTATAAGTACCAAATAAATGGAGAAAAAAATGTCACTTTTAAGTGGTAATCCTAGAATTCAATTTAGACCTTCTTATTTTATGTTTAACTGGTAATATTATTGGGCTACTTCTATATTGTAATGAAACATGATCCCTTTTTTTTGAATGTATTGGTGAGTTGCATTGATGCTGATAACACTCTTACAATGCATTGAACTTCTTGCATCTTCCCTCTTGATTTGAGAGTTGTGTCCCTCTACCTACCTTGAATCATACCCATTATTTATTTGCCTCTACAAATGATTTAAAATTTTCAAAATATGAGAATTAATGTGGTGTTTCTCCTATTGGTCCTTGATTAATCTCTCATTATTAGTGATATAGTTTAGTACATCCATTTTGATACTCCTCATGGTCTCCACCATGTCTCTATTCTCTAGCCTAACCTTTCCATGTCCATTTTATTCTATCTTATCATTACCCATGCTGACATCAATGCCCCTAACTTCCTATTCATGGATGTAGGACCCATGATTATCTTCCATACTCCTTGTCCTCATGTTGAATTCGATCTTGTAGCCACCAAATTTCTTCTTTTGATTTGATGAAAAAATGTGCTTCCAATACAAAACTCTAGATTAATAAGTGCATTCTACTCCTCAATAGCTCATTAATTATTCCTTTTCCCAAATTTTATTTCAGGCCAAAAGCTATGGCATGTGGAATTTTTGGCCAATTTTGGCCAAGTTTCCCACTTTCAGCTACAATATTGTTTTGCTAAATTCTTGAGATTTTGTATGCTTAGATTTCAAATATGACTCCATGGCTACATTCCATCAACAAAAGCTTTCAATCGACTACTTCTATGTCCCAATTTGAGTTCTAATGAGGGAGTTATGCCTCCTAGAAGTAAATTGATGCAAGATTTTTCCTTGTTATTATTTTAGACATAACTCTCTCATACTAACTTTGTTTTGAAATTGTGTTATGTTGATGAAAATCTCTCTCCAAGTATTTCATTTAAGGAACAAACATTGTGTGTACCACTAATACACATATTTTTTTAGATTTCTCCATTCAAAAACATTGTTTATAGCCTAAAAAATGCCCTACAAGTTGATGACGTGAATATTTGGCCAAAATCCTAAGAAATTATTGAGTCTTTCTACTGATGTGCCAACCTAAATTGCTTAAAATCCCTTGCAAATTATATTCTATAATTGCTAGCAAGTATATAAATATCAAATGGCAAATACAAGTGCATATATACCTTTAGTTCTTATTGGACACAAATTGAGTTTACATGTCTTTCCTTTAGAAACTTAACGTCCATGTAGCTTAGTTATTACCACCTTCTCTCTCTTTCAGGCCTTCCTAGGACCCATGGTTACTTGACACCTTTTGGATCTTTGTTGTGATGGGAGGGTCCCACTTCTTCTAATAGTAATCCATATGGAATCTAGTCACTAGCTATGGAAACATGTGGGGTCCATTCCCCACCTTTTTCATAATATGCATGACTTACACACTTGTAGGATTGGATGGTTGATCTTTAGTGCATATTAATATCCATCTCATATTGTAAAATACACAATAGTTCACTTCAAATTGCATTTATAATAAATATGATTATTGATATCAAAGTAGATCAATGTCCCATATCTCATATTGGAAACTAACTTGATTTTAGTTTAATATAAACATACACATCTAACGAATCTATTGGTCATCTATGATATTTGATCAATGGTTGTAATTTTGTACCATGGGTGGGCATTCAAGAGGTTTAATTATTGCATTTGCAATTGAAATATCCAACCATTTAGCTTGATATTTGATCAATGGTGGTGATTTCATGTTGGGCATTGACACACGAGAAATGTAATCATTACACGTGTGCTCGATGGATCCAATAGCTATCACAATCAATGGTTCATATTGATATTAGGCTCAAGCATACTCACCTAATAACAAACTACCCTCATCTGAATTCACACCATGTTGACACATATCCACCATTAATTTACCCATTCAATTAGTTGCCACTTGGAATCTCCATATCATTGTTGATGTCATAATATAAAAAAATCATAATTTTTTGAAATTTTTGTTAATAAAGTTTATTTTTCAGAATCTTTTTGTTTGCATGAAATTTGAAATTTCACTTTTTCATTCAACCCATTCTTCCATTGAATCTAAGTCTGCAATTATCATTTTGACTCTTATACCTACTCTTATAGATTAATCATTGTGAGCAAATTTATTCCTCCACATTTCAACCAGAACTGCAGATTTCACCCCAATTCAAAACTCTTCTTCAATTGTTGATTTCTACACTTCACAATTCTAGAAAATGCATCATAATACAAAATTTAAGGATACAATTTCAATTTCCATACCTTCTTTTGTCTCCTCTTCCATCTAAACTTAGTAATTTCACATGCATAATAAAATTTTCAAATTTTTCCTAATTTTTTCGATTTAAAGCATTTTGTCAAACATAGAACATGAAAGATGTAACTTCTCCTCTACAAGTGAACTTATAATGCTCACAATGTGAGTGTTTTAACTTTCCCTCTAATACCACTATGTAACACCCCCAACCACCTACTGAGGTGTATTGTTTTTCTTGCAAACTTGAGCTATAATTTTTTTCCTTAGATCCATTTAACACAATCTTTGTTATAAATATCTGTTGCATTCTATCATGTAATACACACATGCACATGGCACTAAAAACATGATAAACACATATATAATAATTTTCCATGGGAAACATGTATACATACAACAAAAACATAAAATCATCACAAGAAACATGTCTCTGATTAAATGAGGAAAAAACTAGCTATAGACCTTAGATGTTCCACCCATCCATAAATTATATTGCTCATACTATCAAGAGTGGGTTACACCCAAACTAGGGCTATGACCCTACTAGCGCAAAGGATTCCTAAATATCACTATGGCCCATAATCCATACCAAACATGGTCAAGGCCAAGGTTCCAAACCCTACCATCACCCCAACCTACAGTTCCTCATTCCCCATCAGCCTCCACAACCCAAGGTAATGTACCCCCTTCTTTGCCTATATAGTCCTTGAGGATGCACAACTACCATTCTAGGGCTCCAAGATAGGCCAGCTAAGAAATCTCAAGGCCCTATGCGTCCAGGAGCTCCAACTTCCCTAAAGGGTCTCAAGGTAACATCGAAGCCCCTCACAGGGATACATATCCCTATACTTTCTCCCTTTAGGGTTTCAACCTTCGTAAAGAAACCTAAGGATAATTCCACACCTAGATCCACCTAGGATTAATATGGTAACAATATCATAAGGTCACACCCTTCTCTTTCTAGGAAATGCAATATCTAGGATGGAAAGAATGATGGAATTAAATTTTGAAATAACTATATAAAGCTCCCATTTTTATGTGCACGTGTCTTTTTGATAAGTGACACTCAAAAAAGTCAGTTTAATGACTTAGAATAAAAACATGTACACTTTTCAATTTAGACTCATTTTAATAATGGCTTAATCCCCTCATCACTTAGTCCTTAGCTCCCTTGTGCACTTGTGGAGTCCTAGTGCTCCACACTGTCTATTTTAACATGGTGTGCACCAATGATGTATTTATAGTATTTTTAGTGTGATTACATGTGTACATAGCTAGGCTTGCTAGCCATTTAGCACAAAATGTCACCTACCTAAAATCACATAGGAATTCCATCCTCAAAACAAATATGCATAGGCAGATTGGCCTAAACACATATGTATATGGGCATGTAAGCCCCAAAATATTTCTTATCTCACCAGCCTAAACATGTTATGTAAAATAAACATAAGGGTGTTACACGTGCAAAAATAAGAATTATGGCTAAGAAAATTATACTCGTATGAAATATGATTATATGGCAGTGATAGGGTATGGTGGGGTAGCAATGAACAAGTGCACGATAGGAATGATTGTATGAAAAAAAACAATGAGTGTACAAATAAAAGTACAATTGAGTGGTGATTTGACTTATATTGTTCCATTATGTTTAATGTGATTATTCTTTACAATTCAATTGATAGATTACTGGAAATCTATAGTGATACAAATTGGTATAGTTTATTTGTATATATATTTAATGAATTTGACAATTTAAGACATTGTGATTGTACACTGGTGCTATGGGTATGAAAAATATATGTACAACAATAGGGAGTGCAAGTGTAGCTGTAAAATTTAATACTCAATGACACATACACAAATTTTAGATTGTATGGATATGATTCAATTAACTGTTGTGGCTATAAACATGAGTAGGGTGGTCATTTTATTTGGCCCTAATTTTGACTTTTTTTCGTTGCAATGGAGTAACTCTTTCTTCAATTGAGTTTTTGAATTTAAATATGGACAAAACTTAGTGTTGGTTAAGAACTAAAGAAAAAGAAACTTTAGAAGTGGTTAAGAAGCAAAGGAAAAGGAACTATGGAAAATTTTCAGTGTGGCTAAAATTCTATATGGTCAATAGCCATGATCATAAATTAGGCTCTTATACCAAATATGATAACCAATTTGGCTAACAAATTAAATATGCAAAATATTTGTAATATAAAGAAATCCACAAGGATAATAAATGCATATAAAATGTATGAGAAATGATATGATGTTAGTATCCTAGGTGGCGTGTCATTTCATTAAAACCCACGTCTTTTAGTTGATATGTGTCCTTTCACGAGGATGTGCCTCTTCACCAATTATTAATTATTGATTGTTATTATTATTATTGTTTGTGTGTGTGTGTATGTATACACAAACACATAATAATAATAATAATAATAATTGGTGAAGAAACTCCCTCTCTCTCTCTTCTCTCTATATAATATATATATATTATTATATATATAGAGAGAGAGAGAGAGAGAGAGAGAGAGAGAGAGAGAGAGAGTCTCTTCACCAATTATTATTATTATTATTATGTGTTTGTGTTTACATACACACGCAATGTAATAAATACATAGTCAATGTAATAAATACAAATATCAATCAATGAAATTAATAATTAATAATTTGTGAAGGGACACATCCTAATGAAAGGACACATATTAACTAAAGGACATAAATCTTAATGAAGGGGCACTCCCACTTAGGTATTTATATGGGGCCCTCCTTTTTCATACATTTTTATTCAATATATATTATTATAAATGAATTTCTTTATATTCCATATGTTTTGGATATTTAATTGGTAAGCAATATTGGTTGTCACATAGTACATCCATAACTAGATTTTCCCATAGGAAAATCCCCTGCATACTATAAGGTCAAGGGGATAGGACATGCAAGGACTTGATAAGGAAGACCAATATGCATGAACACTCTATGAACTAGAGACTTTAGAGAACTCAATTGAAAATTTAGTTCCAAATGAGTCCTGTGTGAGATTTTCATAGACACTTAATCATGAGGTTTGAAATACTGATTCTTAATCACCCCTTTTACCATCATTTTATCATCATTTTCCTTACAAAAACCACAAGTTTTGTCCATTTTCATCCATTTCTACCTTATTATTTATCAAAATTTGTATTTAATGGTAATAAGTAAGTCTTTTTATAGTTAGTTAACAATTTTGCATGCTTCAGTGAATGTTGGTTGATTATGAGTTTGCAAGTATCAAACATGACACCCTTTTTATAGTTTCACTTGTGAGGATGAATCCAAGAATTTTCGTCAGGAAATCATGAAAATGAACAGGTCTATAGAATGGAACTCACACTAGAGTATCTTTCTACAACATTAAGATTTGTATGATCTGTACAACCATACTATGGAATTTCTTTGTAGCTGAAGACGTTTCTAAAGAAGGAAGCCATTGATGTTAAAAATATTCTAATAACAATGTGGTTTTCTATTGTAAATATTATACTTTTTGCTATCATTTATTTTTTAGTTGCGAGATCGGACTTCTTATTTTATTTCAACCCACTTCAGTGTGTTAAGCCCATGAGGCTTGAAATCATGCTAAAGTAGGACAATTATGTGGAAACCGTTAAATCAATTTTATTATTAGATACATTTTGGGACATCTAATTGATATAATAATTGAAATCAGTTGCCTCGTTTATTTCTAGCAAGAACCGATGGAAAATAACAAGCAATTGTTGTTGAAAATAACAACAAGAAATGATAAAAATAGAATCCAGAAATTCCAAATTTAATTTGTCCTTGAATTAAAATTGTGAATTAAAAACGAATTTAGTCTCACCAACTTATTGGAAATAATTAATTAATTCATTATGGATTAATTAGTTGGAGAAATTCAAGTTAGAAGTCTTTTTGTAGTCATGCAATAGTTATCCCTTAAATTAAGGAGATTATCCCTTAATTAAGGAGATAAGATTGAGTTATATTTGAGTTGTAATTAGTTAACTCAATTTGCTGAGTTAAGTCCAGTTAAATTAGTTCCAAACTATTTGAGGAACTAATGGTGAGTTATCAGTCAGTTGATGCATGCATGCACTCAACTAGTGTACTCCAGTTAACTGAAGATTCTCTCATGAAAAACTCATGCATGTCTATTTTGAGAAAGACCCAGTTGAGTTAAATGTCAAGGAAAATGTACTATCAGTTGCATGTGTTTTCCTATAAGGGAAACTAATGCATGTAGTCAAGGCAAGGTTCCTTGAGGATTGCGTAGTTCATACAGGGTGTGAGATCAGTGTGTGAGATCAGTTTTCCACTTGGTTGGAGAAGATCATCCCAGAGGAACAACACAAGGAAATAGGAGCTTGGAGGGCAGAGGAGAAGGCTTGTGAAAATCCAGGTTTGTCTGTGAGAATTTGTGAGGATTGTACTGAGAGCTGGCTAGCTGTGAGAGCTAAGGCTTTGTATAATCTCTATGTATTTCCACCTTGTATGATAATACAAATAGTGGGGTTTTTTAGTTGAGGCTTTCCCCAAAGTATTTTCATGTGTATTGTGCATTGATTCTTCTTCTTGTGGTGATATTGTTCAGCTCAATTTTTAAGCTTCTGCAAATTGATAGTAGAAGTAGGTTATAGTATTTTACTTTGGTTATATTGCATTATCAGGTTAATCTATAGTCAAATTTTCTACATAGTTCTTAGAGTAAGATTTGTAGAGAATTTTCAGAATTTTTACAATTGTGTTAGATTTTGTATAAAAACTTCGAGAACCAAACTCAAAAAGTTCATTTTTTATCAGTTGATATGCATTGTTATTCTTTTTTAATAGAAATCACATGTTTGAGTTCCTCAAAGTGTGCAATGTGTAAACCACTAGTAAATTATAGAGCAAGGGCCTCTCTACAACTATGGTGGCTATATTTTCTTGTTGGTATATTTTTTTCACATTTTTTGTTTATCAAATTCCTTTATTGTTCAAGTTTTTATTGAATATGTTCTCTATTACACATATTTGTTTTAATTTATATTTCTGAAACATTTCATCTATTTTTATGGCATGGAAGTTAATTTTGTAATTTTATTTTTCTGCCATAGAATTTTACTTTTAGTAGAATATTGTTTTTTTTCTACTAACGTGTTTTGTTGGATGCAGTTTATTTATGTAGCAATATTTGTAGATTAAATTCTAATTTTCTTTATGTAAAATACATTAATTTGTTTTGTTGGTAGTTAGTCGTATTTTGAGTTTACTTTTCTAGTGTTAATCATTTTCATTACTTATTTTTTTTAATTAGCATTTCCATAGATTAATTTTTGTTTGTTCGTTTTTATTTTTACTATTTTCAATAGGTACTAATATAGATTTTTAGCTACAAAGATTATCACAACTTTCTCTGTGATTAATCGTAATTATTTGTTGACGGTGTTGGAAATCTGTCAACCAAGGGGATCTCCCGAATATGAAGTCCCAACTAGACCTCACACCATTTGGTGTAGGAGTCCCATCCAGTATAAAGGCCCAGTTGCCATATACTTAGAGATCTACCTTGGCTTTAGCTATTAGCACATGAGAGTGTTACACTGGTATATTCAAACAATAAGGTAAGTTTGCCTAATGAGTGTGCAGAAGAACTGTGTCAGGGTTCTCTTACTGCAAAATGGGGGAGAAAAGTGAGCCTCTAAGTGAGAGCTAATAGTACCACCTAGGAAGAGACACACACGAATCAGGAAGGTGTAGGAATTTACAGGGTAAGTTCCTCAGAAAGAACACCAAAAGGACACCGCTCACAACCAGATCTCAAATCAATACACCAATATTTTTGAAGTGGTTAAAACCCTCAAAGAGGGAAACAGTCCACGACCTGAGCCAACGTGGCCACTTTAGGCAATTTATTAATCAAAGAATGAAAATTTACATAAGCTTTCTCTCATAGACAGATTACCCGAACAATGACCCTCCATGCGCTTTAAATAGAACTCATGGACCAAGCAGGTGTCAAGCCATGGATCAAGTGTCGGTAATACCGAGGAGAGAGTGAACCGTCGGATCACTACATATCGTGACCATCGGATTGTAAGTTACAAAATGTACAACGGCAAAGAAACACACTTTACCTAACTCTATACCTAACTTTATACTAGACCAAGTTGAACTTAACTATTTCCTATGTGTCGGAATATCCTAACATTGTTCAATTACAAACAGGAATGGACCACTCCTTCTTAGGGTTCGAATTTAAACTAAGTTGGACTCGCCCAAAGGGTGAGCTTATAATCAAGCATATGTTATCCTCCTCAAGCTTGTAAAAAATAAATAGTTCCTTGCCAGAAATGGTGAGGGAAAAGAGAGAAAAGTAAGTCTGTTTGTCATACTTTATAACCACTCTTGAACACGACACTTTCATTCACCTGGGTTGGGAAATCCTTTACCTAATAAGTTGATCAAACCACATTGAAAGTCTTTAGTTGGTTTCTGGGTATTAAATTT
>APFE030433755.1:12437-57979 GCA_000404065.3 Pinus taeda | reverse complement strand
TATATGCCTATCACATCAGGTTGCTCATGCACTTTACCAGGGTACGGATGATGAACATCCCATATTTCATTTGCAGTAACATAGAGAGGATGAACACCTTCATGCAGCACAAGAACCCTCAGCAGCAACTTAACAGTGTTTATCACTTCACTCTTATTAAGATTTTGGTGGATCATCAGCTGGGATTGCAAGGCATTGCTTGGGAGGACTTCATCTCCTACGACCTCTTTAGCACTTCACAAGTATTATCAGAGGTTGAGCATGAGATAGGTGGTCCTTCTCATCAGTATGAGCACCATGAGATCACTACTATGTCGATATTTATCACCTATCAGAGAGGCAGTAGACAGTTGTTTGAAGCTACAAAGCGAGTGTTATCTCCACCCGGGGTGGAAGGGGCCTCGCTTCCGACATCGGCAACATAGGTACAGGTCAAGGGCAAGAGGCCCATGCATGCCGAGGGGCCATCAGGTGAACAAGAGGCTGAATTCATCCTCATTCATGATGATGATGCAGATGAGGAGAGTGCCAAACTTATGAAGACCATCCAAGAGCAGAAAACAGATATCCAAGACTTGTCACTCAATATGGAGAGGGCCAAATGGATTATCAGGTATTTGGAGTAGAGGAACAAACAACTTGAGGACTAGCATGAGATCATGGAGCTGCAAAACATCCATGAGAATCGCCAAGATGCCCAACATAAGAGGATCGAGCTCACTCCATTGGAGCAAGAGATTAACAATGACCGTGAGTCTTGGCTCGAGCGAGTCAGCATCCACCTAGAGAGATTGCTAGAGAAGGCCGACAAGGACAAAACCATATTGAGGAATATGGTCTATCACTACAGGGCACAGAAGATGAGTTCAAAATCTCGGGTAAGGAGTTTGAAGGTAAAATTGAGTAGATCAACAAAAAGGCGAAAGACGCAAAAAGAGCAATATCGGCTTCGAATCTTGGCTGAAGCCTCTATGGCCTAGCATAGCACCTCATAGATGATCTCCAACCCAAATTTCAAGAAATTTGGGGCAATTTGGGTCACATGACAAATTTTTGGTCACAACACATGGTTTTTCTCGTTGTGCGCTGCGCCACTGGCGCGACGCTTAGGATTGGGGCCTCCAAATCACAAATGGCTTGCATTTTTGGATTCAGCATGAAAAATCATGCCTACTGGTGCATGGAAAAGAAATTTGGGCATGATTTGAGTCCCCAGGAGGTCAAAAACACTAAAACAATGACCTCTCTGCCCCTATTTTGACACACAGGAAGCATTCTTGGGAGAATGAAGTTTTGGAGGGGCCAATAAGCACCAAATTCAAAAATTCCACTTGGGTTGGAAATTAGATAGGCCAGGCTTTCCAACACGCACACTTGGGCACAATTTGGACTCCTCAAGTTACCTCAAAATAGTCTCCAAAGTGGCACGGTGCATATAGATTTGGGCGCAGTGTATATAGAGAAAAAGGCCAAAATCACTTCCGCTTCGCGACATTTCGATTCACGACTTTCTCCAAGTGGGCCCGCTCATCTACACTACATGTTTTTTAGCACCTAAGGCAAAATTTAAAGTATTTCCACTAAAGGTTGGCTTCTATCCAAGTGGCAAAGGAGGGCGAGCACTCACCCAAGCCATTTGTCATTTTTGTAACGCTGCACCTGTAACTAATTGTTGGCTTTCCACTTCTACTTTGTAATGATTCGAAAAACTCCCCAACTCTTGGTCGTTCTATTTGCTCATGGCATAGTCTATTTATTGTATACAAACTATTTGCAAAGGGTTGGTTGGATGGTAATTTCTGGGAGACTATGGGAGAGAAACTCATTTTTTCATTGTATATTTTGACAGAAGATTAATGAAAGGCAGTGGCTCTGTTTCATGAGATTCATGTGGTTGTGAGTGTAGAAAATGTGTTCCCTTTATGTTTCATATGTATTTTGTTATGTTTCATAGTTCATTCATATTCATTTCCGGTCAAATTTTCTAAGTAAGATAAGGTAGAATTCATGTTTAATGCTCTTCCTGTGGGAAAGTTTCACGTTCTGTGTTCTTCTTCTATTGAAAAGGATTCATATGTTTATGCCCTTTTCACCCTCCTAAACAATCTTTCCATTTCACATTATTCCAAATTAAATTCTCTGCTCATTACTGTTCGTTCCTTTGTATTAAATTCTCTGCTCATTACTGTTCGTTGGTTCCATACATCCCAGAAATTCAGTCATTTATAAAAGATTGCTTTTTATATCCATATTTATTTACTAGCCTAAATTGAATACTCACTGCAAGTCATCTCAGACAATATTGTTTGTTTATTCACTGAGTGTGACACGGAGAGAGCCCTCTCCTGTTTCGATAGGGCTAGCTACCAGACTGAGCATGATTTATGGTTACCCTAAATTTTTCCTTCCTTCAGCCTAAGGCGGATTTAGTCTCTAACATAGTGGCGACTCCACTGGGGACAAGATGCTTTGCTTGAAGATTGTTTTGCCCCAGTACATATATGAAGCTCATATCTGATGGTTGATGGTGAACAACGATCAAACATAAGAAGATGGGTGAAATGATTCATCTGGCGACTCCTTTCACTGAAGAATCCAGCAACCGGTGCTTCATGGTGACTCCACTACAGAGGGATTAGTAGCTTTGAGATTTTTTGAAATGGAGCGGATTACAAGAAGATACGCTCCCGTGAGCTGAGATCACATTCTAGGCTTTCCAAATAAAATTCCGAAGGTAGATTCGTTAAGGAATCTACCTACGAAGGACGTTTCTTTACATCTAGTTCGATTTCACATGCATATTCGCAAGTTGAAGGTTGATTTTCCTGAAGATTGCCTAATGAAGATATTCCTAGCCACTCTAGAAGGTGAAGCCCAATCTTGGTATGAAAGTTTTCCACCTGCTTGTATTTATTGTTTCAAGGATTTTCATGCCCTGTTCATTGAAGGATATAAAGACTCTTATCCATCATTGAATCTAGTTCATGACTGTTGCAAACATGCTTCTACTTTTATTGAAAGCCTTGAAAAATACTATGAGGATGAGAATTTTATGGATGATGAGATCATGGAAGCCCTGTATGAAACCCCTTTCAGCAGCGTAAAGACGATCATGAAAATTTGCAGCATGATCAAGATTGTAGTACGGTGGAAGATGAAAGAATTTTGCATCTTGATAGTCAACAGGAATTACATGAAATGGATCAGCAGTATGAGGAACATTTGTATACACCTTCACTTGAAATAAATGAAGACAATCACTATTTGAGCAAAAGGAAACAAAAGGTCTTATCTCCTTTGTCTGAAGATGAGATAGATCAACTCTTGCACAGTTATGTTCCAGCTCAAGATAAAGCAGATTTGCAGTGCACACATGGTCAAGAAAGTGCTGGTGAAACTTCTTCCTCTTTCGAGAAGGATGGAAGTCCGGTGAATAGCTTTATAGATCAGCAAGTTGAAGAATTCCATATGGCTGAAAGTGATGAAAGAAAAAGTGTCATTCAGATCTGTCCATAGAAGAAGACAGCATGCAGGGAAGTCTAGTTCTACTTTTAGAATGTGATAACAGTAAGTCAATCCTTTCAGATCTAGATTCGGATTATGGTGACCAAGAAAACCTTGTATTAAGTCCCATGAAAGAGAATTATGTTGTTAAAATCGCCTGGAATGAAGAAAACAGAGTTTTGAATCCAAATCTTCTCATGTCATCAGAACAAAGACTTCATAAAGAAGTAGTCCAGTCAGCTCATGAACAACAAGATGAGAATTTTTTTCAAGTAAGTGAAAAAGATCTAGGTGAATTTATGGTAGATGATATAAATGATTGTGTTAGGTTTCAAGAATCATTTGAAGTTTATTTTCTCATGATTGATGGATGCAAAGGCAATCTACCTATCATATCATATGAAGATGATCTACAATATATCCAGACTTCAGCAGACTAGACCATTCAGGATTCCCTTTCAGATTCTTCCTCATATGTCTGACGTTTTGAAATGTTTTTTGAAGAGGAAATCTGCTCATCCATTTGTTCAGAAATTTTTGGGGACCAGGACCATACTTTTTCTGAAGTACATTATGAAGGAAGATCAGAATCAAAAGAAAAAGACATCTTGTTTCCTCAACAAGAGGTAAATCTTCATGTTTTTCATGATCTAATGGCAAATCTGTTGCAGTCGGTAGTGAAGATGATTATTGCAGTATTCAGTGATGAAGGAGATCATGGTCAACTATGTTTTTGGATGCCCAGTTACCAGTATCTGTTGTTGACCGGGAGATCTGATCAGGAGAATCAATCAAGAAGGCATCTGCTTGATTGGTTATATTGGAAGACACATTACACATGATTGTACATATTGCATTAATATGCACGTGGCTTTCATCATAATTTGAAACCGTCGAATCTTGATGGACTGCTGCCATTGAAACAAGTTTTGTAAGTTCTTGTTTTAGTTAAGTCAGTCATGAGTCATTTCCTTTTGCATTGAGTCAGTTTTTTCAGTCATGTTGATTCCATAATTAAGTCGGTCTGAGTCATGTTTTAGTCAATAAATGAGTTAGAGTCTTGTGTGGTTTGTCGAAATAATGACTCCACTTTGTAATGATTTGAAAAACTCCCCAACTCTTGGTCGTTCTATTTCCTCATGGCATAGTCTATTTATTGCATGCAAACCATTTGCAAAGGGTTGGTTGGCTAGTAATTTCTGGGAGACCGTGAGAGAGAAACTCATTTCTTCATTGTATATTTTGACAAAGGATTAATGAAAGGTAGTGGCTCTGTTTCATGAGATTCATGTGGCTGTGAGTGTAGCAATTTTTTTCTCTTTATGTTTCATATGTATTTCGTTATGTTTCACAGTTCATTCATATTCATTCCCGGTGAAATTTTCCAAGTAAGATAAGGTAGAATTCATGTTTAATGCTCTGCATGTGGGAAAGTTTCACGTTACGTGTTCTTCTTCTGTTGAAAAGGATTCATGTGTTTATGCCCTTTTCACCCTCCTAAACAATCTTTCCATTTCACATTATTCCAAATTAAATTGCTAGACTTTCCACCTCTCTTGCCTCACGAAGTAATATGTGCCTTTGTATTAAATTCTCTACTCATTGCTGTTCATTGGTCCCATACATCCTAGAAACTCAGTCATTTATAAAAAATTTCTTTTTGTATCCATATTTATTTACTAGCCTAAATTCAATACTCACTGCAAGTCATCTCAAACCATATCGTTTGTTTGTTCATTGAGTGTGACATGGAGAGAGCCCTCTCCTGTTCTGGTAGGGCTAGCTACCAGACTGAGCGTGGTTTCTGGTTACCCTAAATTTTTGCTTCCTTCACCCTAAGGCGGATTTAGGCTCTAACATAGTGGTGACTCCATTGGGGACAAAATGGTTTGCTTGAAGACTGTTTTTCCCCAATACATCTATCAAGATCATATCTGATGGTTGATGGTGAACAACGATCAAACATAAGAAGACGGATGAAATCATTCACCTGGCGACTCATTTCACTGAAGAATCTAGCAATCGGTGCTTCATGGTGACTACACTGCAGAGGAATCAATAGCTTTGATATTTTTTTAAAATGGAGCGGATTGCAAGAAGATACGCTCCCATGAGCCAAGATCACATTCCAGGATTTCCAAATAAATTTATGAAGGTAGATTGGTCAAGGAATCTGCCTACGTTTAAAGATGATGGTAAGAAGGACGCTGCTTTACATCTAATTCAATTTCACATGCATATTCGCAAGTTGAAGGTTAATTTTCCTAAAGATTGCTTAATGAAGATATTCCTGGCCACTCTAGAAGGTGAAGCCCAATCTTGGTATGAAAGTTTGCCACCTGCTTGTATTTACTGTTTAAAGGATTTTCATGCCCTATTCATTGAAGGATATAAAGACTCTTATCCATTATTGAATCTAGTTCATGATTGTTGCAAACATGCTTCTATTTTTATTGAAAGCCTTGAAAAATACTATGAGGATGAGAATTTTATGGATGACGAGATCACGGAAGCCCTATATGAAAATCCCTTTCAACATCGTAAAGACAATAATGAAGATTTGCAGCATGATCAAGATTGTAGTATGGTGGAAGATGAAAGAATTTTGCATCTTGACAGTCAACAGGAATTACATGAAATGGATCAGCAGTATGAGGAATATTTGTATACACCTTCACTTGAAATTAATGAAGACAATCATTGTTTGAGAAAAAGGAAACAAAATGTCTTATCTTCTTTGTATGAAGACGAGATAGATCAACTCTTGCACAGTTATGTTCTAGCTCAAGCTAAAGCGGATTTTCAGTGCACACATGGTCAAGAAAGTGTTGGTGAAACTTCTTCCTCTTTTGAAAAGGATGACAGTCCAGTGAATAGCTTTATAGATTAGCAAGTTGAAGAATTCCATATGGCTGAAAGTGATGAAAGAAAAAGTGTCGTTTCAGATCTATCCATAGAAGAAGACAACATGCAGGGAAGTCCAGTTCTACTTTCAGAATGTGATAACATTAAGTCAATCCTTTTGGATCCAGATTGGGATTATGGTGACCAAGAAAACCTTGTACTAAGTCCCATGAAAGAGAATTATGTTGTTAAAATCACATGGAATGAAGAAAACAAAGTTTTGAATTCAAATGTTCTCATGTCATCAGAACAAAGCCTTCATAAAGAGGTAGTCCAGTCAGCTCATGAACAACGAGATGAGAATTTTTTTCAAGTGAAAAAGATCCGGGTGAATTTATGGTAGATGATATAAATGACTGTGTTGGCTTTCAAGAATCATTTGAAGTTTCTTTTCTCATGATTGATGGATGCAAAGGTAATCTGCCTGTTATATCATATGAAGATGATCTACAATATATCCAAACTTCAGAAGACCAAACCATTCAGGATTCCCTTTCAGAATCTTCCTCATATGTCTCATGTTTTGAAATGTTTTTTGAACAGGAAATTTTCTCATCCACTTGTTCAAAAAAATTTGAGGACCAGGACCATACTTTTTCTGAGGTACATTATGAAGGAAGATCAGAATCAAAAGAAAAAGACATCTTGTTTCCTCAACAGAAGGTAAATCTTCTTGTTTTTCATGATCCAATGGAAAATTTGCTGTAGTCAGTAGTGAAGGTGATTATTGCAGTATTCAATGATGAAGGAGGTCATGGTCAACTGTGTTTTCGGATGCCCAGTTACCAGTATCTGTTGTTGACCAAGAGATCTGATTAGGAGAATCAATCAAGAACGCATCTCCTTGATTGGTTATATTGGAAGACACATTACACATGATTGTACATATTGCATTAATATGCAGGTGGCTGTCATCATAATTTGAAACCCTCGAATCTTGATGGACTACTGCCATTGAAACAAGTTTTGTAAGTTCTTGTTTTAGTTAAGTCAGTCGTGAGTCATTTCCTTTTTCATTGAGTCAGTTTTTTCAGTCATGTTGGTTCCATAATTAAGTTGGTCTGAGTCAAGTTCAGTCAATAAATGAGTCAGATTCTTGTGTGGTTTGTCGAAATAATGACTCCATAGCCCAATGGACGAAGGCACTGTCTGCTCACCCAAAGATCTGCAGTTCTTGGCACCTCCAAGGAGCTGGAGTTACCATCCCCCATTGGAGCCAGAGATCAAAACTCTTTCTACATCTAATTTTTAGGTGTCTCGCTCCATTCACTTAGCTGCATTCCACTAGGGGCATGGCATAATTTGACAGAAAAGGTCTTGTTAGTCAGTTCCCCTCATGTCTGGCACCCGTTGGCTCAGGTCTTTTGTCAAGGTTCACTAAAGTCCATGACAGTCAATGTTCGATCTTTTAATTGACAAGAATCATTTTCATTCATTAGGTCTAGGGATCAGATAAATTGGTCTTCAAACATGTCCAATAAAGCCATGCAGGCAAGAGGGAGGCCCTTACAAAGTTGTGATTCAAATAATTTCATCGTCATGTTGACAGATTACGACCGTTCTTCAAAACTCTGTTTTGAAGAAAAGTCAAACAGTGAGTCATTTGTGATAATTTTAGAAGAAAAAGACTCCAGTTGATTTCTTTAGGTGCAGTCATGGTTTCCTTGGCCAAATGCCATGTCATGCGACCCCTGCAAAATTTCCAAAAAACTTCATCATGTTAGCTAAAAATTAAAAGGGAAAAGTGAAATTCAGTGTTGCATTAAATCAGTGAAAAGTGTCAAAACAAAACATTAGCAAAATGGGTTTTGGAGAAGCAAAAATCAAACCCATGACTCCCAATGTCTTTATAAAGGATTTTCACAAGCAAAAAAATCATTGAGCATACCAAGGTAAAGAGAAACTTTACAAAGTGAGTGTGAGAGTGCAAGCACGCGTTTGGAGTGAGTCTCAAGTCGTTTTCTGGAGTGCGACGCACACACAGAGGGGCGCGGCGCACAGAGCGCGACCCCGCAGTGTAAAGTTAGCACGGGCATGACGCATATACCGAGCATGGCGCACCGGGTTTGCCTTGCGGCGCACACCCACCAAGGCCTGAATTTTTGCCAATTGCATCAAGTCGCCTTTGAAACCCCTCAATCGATAGGTAGGCTCTAAATCTTGATGGCTCATGTATTTTTGTGAATGTAATGATGGTTCATGGCCATTTAGAGTTGCAATGAAAACGACTAAAACCCTACCAATTGAAAACATTAAAGCCCTTGCTCTAGGGTGGAAAAATTGTGGTGTTGATGCCAAGGCTCCTCCTTCACCTCTCATTTTTCCCCTCCTTTCCATTGTTCCCTTCCCCCCTTATCCCATTTTTCCCCATTTTTTCCTACCCTAAACATTACTAAACCCATATTCCCCATCCCCTCTACTCATTTGTCAAACATTAAACCTCAAAACCCTACCTTATAAAATTCCCAAACCCTCCTACATGTCCCTAAACAAATTTCCCCCCCATAACCCCTAATCCCATCATATTATTCCCCTCCAAAGACTCCCTTTTGTATTGTTCCCCTTGGTGGCAGAGATAATATCAACACACAGTTTCATACCATCATCAAAGGGTAGTCCAAGTAAAATACACATACAACAGTCATGGCATCTGAGCATTCATCAGAGTATGAGATGGAAACACAAAGTGATTCAACCTCGGAAGAACAGGCTCCCAGGAGACATCAAAAAAGTGGCAAACATGTCAGGGATAAGCCAACCACCCTCAAAACTATAGGCCTGCCCTCTTGCTATGTCATGTTTCCATCATCTATCATGTTTTGAGTTTTGTTAAAGGGTGGCTAATGTTCGAGTTCATTATGAGTTGGCCCGTCTTTTTGTGCTTCACCTACATGGAGATCACTCTATCTTGGTCGGGGTCACTTTCACACTGACACCCGAAACAGTCTCATTAGCAACCGGCATACCGAATATTGCAGAACAGTGGCACAAGAAACAGAAGGTTGATCGGCAACATTATGAGCCTTACATTAAGGCTAGTTTCTTGAGGCAACTCCAAAGATTCTTTCCATTCAGATATTTGAAAGATGAATATGCTCCACTCGTGAAATTGATCATGAAATATTTCAGCTGTGCGGGGAGGTTCTCGCGTTTATATGCCTATCACATCAAGTTGCTCACGCACTTTACCAGGGTACGGATGATGAACATCCCATATTTCATTTGTAGGAACATTGAGAGGATGAACACCTTCATGCAACACAAGACCCCTCAGCAGCAACTTAACAGTGTTTATCACTTCGCTCTTATTAAGATTTTGATGGATCATCAGCTGGGATTGCAGGGCATTGCTTGCGAGGACTTCATCTCCCGTGACCTCTTCAGCACTTCACAGGTATTATCGAACGTTGAGCATGAGATAGGTGGTCCTTCTCATCAGTATGAGCACCATGAGACCACTACTATTCCAGTATTTATCACCTATCAGAGAGGCAGTAGATAGTTGTTTGCAGCGGCGAAGCGAGTGTTATCTCCACCCGGGGTGGAAGGGGCCTCGCTTCTGACATCGGCACCACAGGTACAGGACAAGGGTAAGAGGCCCATGCATGAAGAGGGGCCATCAGGTGAACAAGAGGCTGACTTCATCCTCATTCATGATGATGATGCAGATGAGGAGAGTGCCAAACTTAGGAGGACCATCCAGGAGTAGAAAACGAAGATCCAAGACTTGTCACTCATTTTGGAGAGGGCCAAATGGATTATAAGGTATTTGGAGTAGAGGAACAAATAGCTTGAGTACCAGCATGAGATCATGGAGCTGCAAAACATCCATGAGAATCGCCAAGCTGCCCAACATAGGAGGATCAAGCTCACTCCATTGGACCAAGAGGTTAACAATGACCGTGAGTCTTGGCTCGAGCAGATCAACATCCACCTAGAGAGACTGCTAGAGAAGGCCAACAAGGACAAAACCATATTGAGGCTGATGTTCTATCACTACAGGGCACAGAACATGAGTTCAAAGGCTCGGATAAGGAGTTTGAAGGCAAAATTGAGTAGAGCAACAAAAAGGCAAAAGAGGCAAAAAGAGCAAGATTGGCTTTGAATCTTGGCTAAATCCTCTTTGGTCCAGCATAGCACCTCATATAGGATATCCAACCCAAATTTCAAGAAATTTGGGGCAATTTTGGTCACATGACAAATTTTTTGTCACAACACAGGGTTTTTCTCCTTGTGTGTCGTGCCACTGGTGTGACGCTTAGGATTGGGGGCTCCAAATCACAAATGGCTTGGATTTTTGGATTCAGCATGAAAAATCATGCCTGCTGGTGCATGGACAAGAAATTTGGGCATGATTTGAGTCCCCAGGAGGTCAAAAACACTCCAAAAATGACCTCTCTGCCCCTATTTTGACACACAGGAAGCAGTCTTGGGAGGATGAAGGTTTGGAGGAGAAAATGAGCACCAAATTCAGAAATACCACTTGGGTTGGAAATTAGACAGGACGGGCTTTCCAACACACACACTTGGGAAGAATTTGGACTCCCACAGGTACATCAAAACAACCCCCAAAGTGGTGCAGCGAATATAGATTTGGGCGTGACGCATATAGAGAAAAAGGCCAAAATCAGTTCCGCTTCGCGACATTTCGATTCACGAATTTCTCCAAATGGGCCCACTCATCTACACTACATGTTTTTCGGCACCTAAGGAAAAATTTAAAGTATTTCCACTAAAGGTTGGCTTCTATCCAAGTGGCAAAGGAAGGCGAGCAGTCACCCAAGCCATTTATCATTTTTGTAACGCTGCACCTGTAACTATTGGTTGGCTTTCCACTTCCACTTTGTAATGATTCGAAAACTCCCCAACTCTTGGTCGTTCTATTTCCTCATGGCATAGTCTATTTATTGTATGCAAACCATTTGCAAAGGGTTGGTTGGCTAGTAATTTCTGGGAGACTGTGGGAGAGAAACTCATTTCTTCATTGTATATTTTGACAGAGGATTAATGAAAGGCAGCGGCTCTGTTTCATGAGATTCATGTGGTTGTGAGTGTAGAAAATGTGTTCTCTTTATGTTTCATATATATTTCATTATGTTTCACAACTCATTCATATTCATTTCCGGTGAAATTTTCTAACTAAGATAAGGTAGAATTCATGTTTAATGCTCTGCCTGTGGGAAAGTTTCACGTTCCGTGTTCTTCTTCTGTTGAAAAGGATTCATGTGTTTATGCCCTTTTCACCCTCCAAAACAATCTTTCCATTTCGCATTATTCCAAATTAAATTTCTAGACTTTCCGCCTATCTTGCCTCACGATGTAATCTGTGCCTTTGTATTAAATTATCTTCTCATTGCTATTCGTTGGTCCCATACATCCCAGAAACTCAGTCATTTATAGAAAATTGCTTTTTGTATCCATATTTATTTACTAGCCTAAATTCAATACTCACTGTAGGTCATCTTAGACCATATCATTTGTTTATTCACTGAGTGTGACACGGAGAGAGCCCTCCCCTGTTCTAATAGGGCTAGCTACTAGACTGAGCGTGGTTTGTGGTTACCCTGAATTTTTCCTTCCTTAAACCTAAGGCAGATTTAGGCTCTAACATAGTGGCGACTCCACTGGGGACAAAATGGTTTTCTTGGATATTGTTTTGCCCCAGTACATCTATCAAGCTCATATTTGATGGTTAATGGTGAACAACAATCAGACATAAGAAGCCAGCTGAAATCATTCACTTGGCAACTCCTTTCACTGAAAAATCCAACAACCGGTGCTTCATGGTGACTCCACTGCAGAGGGATCAGTAGATTTGAGATTTTTTAAAATGGAGCGGATTGCAAGAAGATATGCTCCCATGAGTCGAGATCACATTCTAAGCTTTCCAAATAAAATTACAAAGGTAGATTGGTCAAGGAATCTGCCTACGTTTAAAGATGATGGTAAGAAGGATGTTGCTTTACATCTAGTTTGATTTCACATGAATATCCGCAAGTTGAAGGTTGATTTTCCTGAAGATTGCTTAATGAAGATATTCCTGGCCACTCTAGAAGGTGAATCCCAATCTTGGTATGAAAGTTTGTCGCCTGCTTGTATTTACTGTTTGAAGGATTTTCATGCCATATTCATTGAAGGATATAAAGACTCTTATCCATCATTGAATTTAGTTCATGACTCTTGTAAACATGCTTCTACTTTTATTGAAAGCCTTGAAAAATACTATGAGGATGAGAATTTTATGGATGATGAGATCATGGAAGCCCTGTATGAAAATCCATTTCAACAGCGTAAAGATGATCATGAAAATTTGCAGCATGATCAAGATTGTAGTACAGTGGAAGATGAAAGAATTTTGCATCTTGACAATCAACAAGAATTACATGAAATGGATTAGCAGTATGAGGAATATTTGTATACACCTTCACTTGAAATTAATGAAGACAATCATTGTTTGAGAAAAAGGAAACAAAAGGTCTTATCTCCTTTGTCTAAAGACACGATAGATCAACTTTTGCACAGTTATGTTCCAGCTCAAGCTAGAGCGGATTTGCAGTGCACACATGGTCAAGAAAGTGTTGGTGAAACTTGTTCCTCTTTTGAAAAGGATGACAGTCCGGTGAACAGATTTATAGATCAACAAGTTGAAGAATTCCATATGGCTGAAAGTGATGAAAGAAAAAGTGTCGTTTCGGATCTGTCTATAGAAGAAGACAGCATGCAGGGAAGTCTAGTTCTACTTTTAGAATGTGATAACATTAAGTCGATCCTTTCGGATCCAGATTCAGATTATGGTGACCAAGAAAACCTTGTACGAAGTCCCATGAAAGAGAATTATGTTGTTAAAATCACCTAGAATGGAGAAAACAAAGTTTTGAATCCAAATGTTCTCATGTCATCAGAACAAAGCCTTCATAAAGAGGTAGTCTAGTCAGCTCATGAACAACAAGATGAGAATTTTGTTAAAGTAACTGAAAAAGAATCGGGTGAATTTATGGTAGATGATATAAATGATTGTGTTTGGTTTGAAGAATCATTTGAAGTTTCTTTTCTCATGATTGATGGATGCAAAGGCAATCTTCCCGTCACATCATATGAAGATGATCTACAATATATCCAGACTTCAGCAGACCAGACCATTCAGGATTCCCTTTCATATTCTTCCTCATATGTCTCATGTTTTGAAATGTTTTTTGAAGAGGAAATATGCTCATCCATTTGTTCAGAAATTTTTGAGGATCAGGACCATACTTTTTCTTAAGTACATTATGGAGGAAGATCAGAATCAAAATAAAAAGACATCTTATTTCCTCAACAGGAGGTAAATCTTCATGTTTTTCATGATCCAATGGAAAATCTGTTGTAGTCAGCAGTGAAGGTGATTATTGCAGTATTCCGTGATGAATGAGATCATGGTCAACTGTGTTTTTGTATGCCCAGTTACCTGTATCTGTTGTTGACCAAGAGATCTGATTAGGAGAATCAATCAAGAAGGCATCTGCTTGATTGGTTATATTGGAAGACACATTACACATGATTGTACATATTGCATTAATATGCAGGTGGCTGTCATCATAATTTGGAACCCTCGAATCTTGATGGACTGCTGCCATTGAAACGAGTTTTGTAAGTTCTTGTTTTAGTTAAGTCAGTCATGAGTCATTTCCTTTTGCATTGAGTTAGTTTTTTCAGTCATGTTGGTTCCATAATTAAGTCGGTCTGAGTTGGGTTTCAGTCAATGAATGAGTCAGAGTATTGTGTGGTTTGTCGAAACAATGACTCCATAGCCCAATGGATGAAGGCACTGTATGCTCACCCAAAGGTCTACAGTTCTTGGCACCTCCAAGGAGCTGGAGTTACCATCCCCCATTGGAGCCAATGTTAGAGTCGGTCTTGTCAGTGCTCCGTCAGAGATCAAAACTCTTTCTACATCTAATTTTTAGGTGTCTCGCTCCATTCACTCAACTGCATTCTGCTAGGGGCATGCCATAAACTGACGGAAAAGGCCTTGCTAGTCAGTTCACACCTGCTGGCTCAATTCTTTTGTCAAGGTTCAATAAGGTCCATGACAGTCAATGTTTGATATTTTAATGGACGAGAATTGTTTTCAGTCATTACATCTAGGGATCAGATAAATTGGTCTTCAAACATTTCCAATAAAGCCATGCAGGCTAGAGGGAGGCCCTTACAAAGTTGTGATTCAAAGAATTTCATCGTCATGTTGACGGATTACGACTGTTCTTCAAAACTCTGTTTTGAAGAAAAGACAAACAGTGAGTCATTTGTGATAATTTTCAAAAAAAAAGTCCCCAGTTGATTTCTTTAGGTGCAGTCATGGTTTCCTTGGCCAAATGCCATGTCATGCGACCCCTGCAAAAGTGCCAAAAAATTTCATCATTTTAGCTAAAAATTCAAAGGGAAAAGTGAAATTGAGTGTTGCATTAAATCAGTGAAAAGTGTCAAAACAAAACATTAGCAAAATGGGTTTTGCAGAAGCAAAAATCAAACCCATGACTCCCAATGTCTTTATAAAGGATTTTGACAAGCAAACAAAGTCATTGAGCATACCAAGGTAAAGAGAAATATTGCAAAATGAGTGTGAGAGTGCAAGAATGCGTTTGGAGCGAGTTTGGAGTCGTGTTCAGGAGCACGACGCACACACAGAGGGGTGTGGTGCATATAAAGAGCGCGGCGCACAGAGCGCGACCCCGCAGTGTAAAGTTAACACGGGCGCGACGCATATACCGAGCATGGCGGACTGGGTTTGCCGCGTGATGCACACCCACCAAGGCCTGAATTTGTGCCAAATTGCATCAAGTAGCCTTTGAAACCCCTCAAATCGACAAGTAGGCTCTAAATCTTGATGGCTCATGTATTTTTGTGAATGTAATGATGGTTCATGGCCTTTTAGAGTTGCAATAAATACGCCTAAAACCCTACCAATTGAAAACATTAAAGCCCTTGCTATAGGGTTGCAAAATTGTGGTGTTGATGCCAAGGCTCCTCTTTCACCTCTCATTTTTCCCCTCCTTTCCATTGTTCCCTTTCCCCCTTATCCCATTTTTCCGCATTTTTTCCTACCCTAAACATTACTAAACCCATATTCCCCATCCCCTCTACTCATTTGTCAAACATTAAACCCCATAACCCTACCTTATAAAATTCCCAAACCCTCCTACATGTCCCTAAACAAATTTTCCCCCCATAACCCCTAATCCCATCATATTATTCCCCTCCCAACACTCCCTTTTGTATTGTTCCCCTTGGTGGCAAAGATCATATCAACACACAGTTTCATACCATCATCAAAGGGAAGTCCAAGTACATTACACATACAGTAGTCATGGCATCTGAGCATTCATCAAAGTATGAGATGGAAACACAAAGCAATTCATCCTCGAAAGAACAGGCTCCCAGGAGACATCACAAAAGTGGCAAACATGTCAGGGATGAGCCAACCACCCTCACAGAACTGCAGGCCTGCCCTCTTGCTGTGTCATGTTTCCAACATCTATCATGTTTTGAGTTTTTTCAAAGGGTGGCTAATGTTCGAGTTCATCATGAGTTGTCCTATCTTTTTGTGCTTCACCTACATGGAGATCACTCTATCTTGGCCGAGGTCACTTTCACACTAACACCCGAAATAGTCTCATTAGCAACCGGCATACCGAATGTTGGAGAATAGTGACACAAGAAACAAAAGGTTGATCGGAAGCATTATGAGACTTACATTAAGGCCAGTTTCTTGAGGCAACTCCAAACAATCTTTCCATTCAGATATTTGAAAGATGAATATGCTCTACTCATGAAATTGATTATGAAATATTTTAGCTGTGAGGGGAGGTTCTCTTGTTTATATGCCTATCACATCAAGTTGCTCATGCACTTTACCAGGGTATGGATGATGAACCTCCCATATTTCATTTGTAGGAACATAGAGAGGATGAACACCTTCATGTAGCACAAGACCCCTCAACAGCAACTTAACAGTGTTTATCAGTTCACTCTTATTAGGATTTTGGTGGATCATCAGCTGGGATTGCAGGGCATTGCTTGGGAGGACTTCATCTCCCATGACCTCTTAAGCACTTCACAGGTATTATCAGAGGTTGAGCATGAGATAGATGGTCCTTCTCATCAGTATGAGCACGATGAGACCACTACTATGGCAGTATTTATCACCTATCAGAGAGGCAGTAGACAGTTGTTTGCAACTGCAAAGCGAGTGTTATCTCCATCCGAGGTGGAAGGGGCCTTGCTTCCGACATCGGCAACATAGGTACAGGACAAGGGCAAGAGGTCCATGCATGAAGAGGGGCCATCAGGTGAACAAGAGCCTGAATTCATCCTCATTCATGATGATGATGCAGATGAGGAGAGTGCCAAACTTAGGAGGACCATCCAGGAGTAGAAAACGGAGATCCAAGACTTGTCACTCAATTTGGAGAGGGCCAAATGGATTATCAGGTATTTGGAGCAGAGGAGCAAACAGCTTGAGGACCAACATGAGATCATGGAGCTGCAAAACATCCGTGAGAATCACCAAGCTGCCCAACATAGGAGGATCGAGCTCACTCCATTGGAGCAAGAGATTAACAATGACCATCAGTCTTTGCTCGAGCGGATCAACATCCACCTAGAGAGACTACTAGAGAAGGCCGACAAGGAGAAAACCATATTGAGGCAGATGGTCTATCACTACAGGGCACAAAACATGAGTTCAAAGGCTCAGATAAGGAGTTTGAAGGCAAAATTGAGCAGAGAAAAAAAAGGTAAAAGAGGCAAAAAGAGAAAGATCGGCTTCGAATCTTGGCTGAAGCCTTTGTGGCCTAGAATAGCACCTCATATAGGATCTCCAACCCAAATTTCAAGAAATTTGGGGCAATTTTGGTCACAGGACAAATTTTTGGTCACAACACAGGGTTTTTCTCCCTATGCGTTGCGCCACTGGCGCGACGCTTAGGATTGGGGGCTCCAAATCACAAATGGCTTGCATTTTTGGATTTAGCATGAAAAATCATGCCTAATGGTGTATGGACAAGAAATTTGTGCATGATTTGAGTCCTCGGAGGTAAAAAACACTCAAAAAATGACCTCTCTGCCCCTATGTTGAGACACAAGAAGTAGTCTTGGGAGAATGAACTTTTGGAGGGGCAAATGAGCACCAAATTCTTAAATTCCACTTGGATTGGAAATTACACAGGCCAGGCTTTCTAGCACGCACACTTGCATACAATTTAGACTCCTACAGGTACCTCAAAATAACCTCCAAAGTGGCCCAACGCATATAGATTTGGGCGCGACGCATATAGAGAAAAAGGCCAAAATCACTTCTGCTTCGCAAAATTTCGATTCGCAACTTTCTCCAAGTGGGCCTGCTCATACACACTACATGTTTTTCGGCACCTAAGGCAAAATTTAAAGTATTTCCACTAAAGGTTGTCTTCTATCCAAGTGGCAAAGGAAGGCGAGCAATCACCCAAGCCATTTATCATTTTTGTAACGCTGCACCTATAACTAATGGTTGGCTTTCCACTTCCACTTTGTAATGATTCGAAAAACTCCCCAACTCTTGGTCGTTCTATTTCCTCATGGCATATTCTATTTATTGTATGCAAACCATTTGCAAAGGGTTGGTTGTCTAGTAATTTCTGGGAGACTGTGAGAGAGAAACTCATTTCTTCATTTTATATTTTGACAAAGGATTAATGAAAGGTAGTGGCTCTGTTTCATGAGATTCATGTGGTTCTGAGTTTAGAAAATTTGTTTTCTTTATGTTTCATATGTATTTCGTTATGTTTCATAGTTCATTCATATTCATTTTTGGTGAAATTTTCTAAGTAAGATAAGGTAGAATTCATGTTTAATGCTCTGCATGTGGGAAAGTTTCACGTTCCGTGTTCTTCTTCTATTGAAAAGGATTCACGTGTTTATGCCCTTTTCACCCTCCTAAACAATCTTTACATTTCGCATTATTCCAAATTAAATTGCTGGACTTTCCACCTGTCTTGCCTCACGAAGTAATCTATGCCTTTGTATTAAATTCTCTGCTCATTGTTGTCCGTTGGTCCCATACATCCCAGAAACTCAGTCATTTATAAAAAATTGCTTTTTGTATCCATATTTATGTACTAGCCTAAATTCAATACTCACTTCAAGTCATCTCAAACCATATTGTTTGTTTATTCACTGAGTGTGACACGGAGAGAGCCCTCTCCTGTTCTGGTAGGGCTAGCTACCAGACTGAGCGTGGTTTGTGGTTACCCTAAATTTTACGTTCCTTCACCCTAAGGCAGATTTAGGCTCTAACATAGTGTCGACTCCACTGGGGACAAAATGGTTTTCTTGAAGATTGTTTTGCCCCAATACATCTATCAAGCTCATATCTAATGGTTGATGGTGAAGAAAAATCAGACATAAGAAGACGGATGAAATCATTCACCTGGAGACTCCTTTCACTGAGGAATCCAGCAACTGGTGCTTCATGGTGACTCCACTGCAGAGGGATCAGTAGCTTTTAGATTTTTTAAAATGGAGCGAATTGCAAGAAGATACACTCCCATGAGCCGAGATCACATTCCAGGCTTTCCAAATAAAATTCTGAAGGTAGATTGGTCAAGGAATCTTCCTACGTTTAAAGATGATGGTAAGAAGGACACTGCTTTACATCTAGTTCGATTTCACATGCATATTTGCAAGTTGAAGGTTGATTTTCCTGAAGATTTCTTAATGAAGATATTCTTGGCCACTCTAGAAGGTAAAGCCCAATCTTGGTATGAAAGTTTGCCGCCTGCTTGTATTTACTGTTTGAAGGATTTTCATGCCCTGTTCATTGAAGGATATAAAGACTCTTATGCATCATTGAATCTAGTTCATGATTGTTGCAAACATGCTTCTACTTTTATTGAAAGCCTTGAAAAATACTATGAGGATGAGAATTTTATGGATGATGAGATCATGGAAGCCCTGTATGAAAATCCCTTTCAACAGCGTAAACACGATCATGAAAATTTGCAGCATGATCAAGATTGTAGTACGGTGGAAGTTGAAAGAATATTGCATCTTGACAGTCAACAAGAATTACATGAAATGGATCAGCAGTATGAGGAATATTTGTATACGCTTTCACTTGAAATTAATGAAGACAATCATTATTTGAGCAAAAGGAAACAAAAGGTCTTATCTCCTTTGTTTGAAGACGAGATAGATCAACTCTTGCACAATTATGTTCCAGCTCAAGCTAGAGCAGATTTGCAGTGCACACATGGTCAAGAAAGTGTTGGTGAAACCACTTCCTCTTTTGAAAAGGAGGACAGTCTAGTGAGTAGCTTTATAGATCAGCAAGTTGAAGAATTCCATATGGCTGATAGTGATGAAAGAAAAAGTGTCGTTTCGGATCTATCCATAGAAGAAGCCAGCATGCAGGGAAGTCTAGTTCTACTTTCAGAATGTGATAATGTTAAGTCAATCCTTTCGGATGCAGATTCATATTATGCTGACCAAGAAAACCTTGTACTAAGTCCCATGAAAGAGAATTATTTTGTTAAAATCAATTGGAATGAAGAAAACAGACTTTTGAATCCAAATGCTCTCATGTCATCAGAACAAAGCCTTCATAAAGGGGTAGTCCAGTCAACTCATGAACAGCAAGATGAGAATTTTGTTCAAGTAAGTGAAAAGGATCAGGGTGAATTTATGGTAGATGATATAAATGATTGTGTTGGGTTTCAAGAATCATTTGAAGTTTCTTTTCTCATGATTGATGGATGCAAAGGCAATCTTCTTGTCATATCATATGAAGATGATCTACAATATATCCAGACTTCAGCAAACCAAACCATTCAGGATTCCCTTTCAGATTCTTCCTCATATGTGTCATGTTTTGAAATGTTTTTTGAAGAGGAAATCTACTCATCCACTTGTTCAGAAATTTTTGAGGACTAGGACCATACTTTTTATGAAGTACATTATGAAGGAAGATCAGAATCAAAAGAAAAAGACATCTTGTTTCCTCAACAGGAGGTAAATCTTCATGTTTTTCATGATCCAATGGAAAATCTGTTGCAGTCAGCAGTGAAGGTGATTATTGCAATATTTAGTATTCAGTGATGGTCAACTGTGTTTTTGGATGCCCAGTTACCAGTATCTGTTGTTGACCAAGAGATCTGATCAAGAGAATCAATCAAGAAGGCATCTGCTTGATTGGTTATATTGGAAGACACATTACACATGATTGTACATATTGCATTAATATGCAGGTGGTTGTCATCATAATTTGAAACCCTCGAATATTGATGGACTGCTGCCATTGAAACAAGTTTTGTAAGTTCTTGTTTTAGTTAAGTCAGTCATGAGTCATTTCCTTTTGCATTGAGTTAGTTTTTTCAGTCATGTTGGTTCCATAATTAAGTCGGTCTGAGTTAGGTTTCAGTCAATAAACGAGTCAAAGTCTTGTGTGGTTTGTCGAAATAATGACTCCATAGCCGAATGGACGAAGGCACTATCTGCTCACACAAAGATCTGCAGTTCTTGGCACCTCCAAGGAGCTAGAGTTACCATCCCCCATTGGAGCCAATGTTAGAGTCGGTCTTGTCAGTCCTTCATCAGAGATCAAAACTCTTTCTGCATGTCATTTTTAGGTGTCTCGCTCCATTCACTCAGCTGCATTCTACTAGGGGCATGCCATAAACTGACGGAAAAGGTCTTGTTAGTTAGTTCCCCTCATGTCTGGCACCTTCTGGCTCAATTCTTTTGTCAAGATTCAATAAAGTCCATGACAGTCAATGTTCGATCTTTTAATGGACGAGAATCGTTTTCAGTCATTACATCTAGGGATCAGATAAATTGGTCTTCAAACATGTCCAATAAATCCATGCAGGCCAGAGGGAGGCCCTTACAAAGTTGTGATTCAAATAATTTCATCGTCATGTTGACAGATTATGACTGTTCTTCAAAACTCTGTTTTGAAGAAAAGACAAACAGTGAGTCATTTGTGATAATTTTCAAAAAAAAAGTCTCCAATTGATTTCTTCAGGTGCAGTCATGGTTTCCTTGGCCAAATTCCATGTCATGCAACCCCTGCAAAAGTGCTAAAAATTTTCATCATTTTAGCTAGAAATTCAAAGGGAAAAGTGAAATTCAATGTTGCATTAAATCAATGAAAAGTGTCAAAACAAAACATTAGAAAAATGGGTTTCGGAGAAGCAAAAATCAAACCCATGACTCCCAATGTCTTTATAAAGGATTTTCACAAGCAAACAAAGTCATTGAGCATACCAAGGTAAAGAGAAACATTGCAAAGTGAGTGTGAGAGTGCAAGCACGCATTTGGAGTGAGTTTGGAGTCATTTTCAGGAGCACGACACACATACAGAGGGGCGCGGGCACAGAGCGCGACCCCGAAGTGTAAAGTTAACATGGGAGTGACGCATATACCAAGCGTGACACACACCCACCAAAGCCCGAATTTGTGCCAAATTGCATCAAGTCGCCTTTGAAACCCCTCAAATCGACAGGTAGGCTCTAAAATTGATGGCTTGTGTACTTTTGTGAATGTAATGATGGTTCATGGTCGTTTAGAGTTGCAATAAAAATTCCTAAAACCCTACCAATTGAAGACATTGAAGCCCTTTCTCTAGGGTTGCAAAATTGTGGTGTTGATGCCAAGGCTCCTCTTTCACCTCTCATTTTTCCCCTCCTTTCCATTGTTCCCTTTCCCCCCTTATCCCATTTTTCCCCATTTTTTCCTACCCTAAACATTACTAAACCCATATTCCCCATCCCCTCTACTCATTTGTCAAACATTAAACCCCAAAACCCTACCTTATAAAATTCCCAAACCCTCCTACATGTCCCTAAACAAATTTCCCCCCCATAACCCCTAATCCCATCATATTATTCCCCTCCTAACACTCCCTTTTGTATTGTTCCCCTTGGTGGCAGAGATCAAATCAACACATAGTTTCATAACATCATCAAAGGGAAATCCAAGTACAGTACACATACAGAAGTCATGGCATCTGAGCATTCATCAGAGTATGAGATGGAAACACAAAGTGATTCATCCTCGGAAGAACAGGCTCCGAAGAGACATCACAAAAGTGGCAAACATGTCAAGGATGAGCCAACCACCCTCACAGAACTGCAGGCCTGCCCTCTTGCTATGTCATGTTTCCAGCATCTTTCATGTTTTGAGTTTTGTCAAAGGGTGGCTAATGTTCGAGTTCATCATGAGTTGGCCCATCTTTTTGTGCTTCACCTACATGGAGATCACTCTATCTTGGCTGGGGTCACTTTCACACTGACACCTGAAACAGTCTCATTAGCAACCGACATACCAAATGTTGGAGAATAGTGGCACAAGAAATAGAAGGTTGATCGGCAGCATTATGAGCCTTACATTAAGGCTAGTTTCTTTAGGCAACTCCAAAGAGTCTTTCCATTCAAATATTTGAAAGATGAATATGCCCCACTCATGAAATTGATCATGAAATATTTTAGCTGTGAGGGGAGGTTTCCTCGTTTATATGGCTATCACATCAAGTTGCTCATGCACTTTACCAGGGTACAGACGATGAACATCCCATATTTCATTTGCAGGAACATAGAGAGGATGAACAGCTTCATGAAGCACAAGACCCCTCAACAGCGACTTAACAGTGTTTATCAGTTCGCTCTTATTAAGATTTTGGTGGATCATCAGCTGGGATTGCAGGGCATTTGGGAGGACTTCATCTCCTGTGACCTCTTCAGCACTTCACAGGTATTATCAGAGGTTGAGCAAGAGGTATGTGGTCCTTCTCATCAGTATGAGAACCATGAGACCACTACTATGCTGGTATTTATCACCTATCAGAGAGGCAGTAGACATTTTTTTGCAGCTGCAAAGTGAGTGTTATCTCTACCCGAGGTGGAAGGGGCCTCACTTCCGACATCTGCAACACAGGTACAGGACAAGGGCAAGAGGCCCATGCATGACGAGGGGCCATCAGGTGAACAAGAGGCCGACTTCATCCTCATTCATCATGATGATGCAGATGAGGAGGGTGCCAAACTTAGGAGGACCATCCAGGAGTAGAAAACAGAGATCCAAGACTTGTCACTCAATTTGGAGAGGGCCAAATGGATTATCAGGTATTTGGAGTAGAGGAACAAATAGCTTGAGGACCAGCATGAGATCATGGAGCTGCAAAACATCTGTGAGAATCGCCAAGCTGCCCAACATAGGAGGATCGAGCTCACTCCATTGGAGCAAGAGATTAAAAATGACCGTGAGTCTTGGCTCGAGCGGATGAACATCCACCTAGAGAGACTACTAGAGAGGGCTGACAAGGACAAAACCATATTGAGGTGGATGGTCTATCACTATAGGGCACAAAACATGAGTTCAAAGGCTCGGATAAGGAGTTTGAAGGCAAAATTGAGCAGAGCAACAAAAAGGAAAAAGAGGCAAAAAGAGCAAGATCGGCTTCGAATCTTGGTTGAAGCCTTTGTGGCCCAACATAGCACCTCATAGAGGATCTCCAACCCAAATTTCAAGAAATTTGGGGCAATTTGGTCACATGACAAATTTTTTGTCACAACACAGGGTTTTTCTCCCTGTGGCGTGGCGCTTAGTATTGAGGGCTCCAAATCACAAATGGCTTGCATTTTTGGATTTAGCATGAAAACTCATGCCTGTTGGAGCATGGAAAAGAAATTTGTGCATGATTTGAGTCCCCACGAGGTCAAAAACACTCAAAAAATGACCTCTCTGCCCTATTTTGACACACAGGAAGCAATCTTGGGAGAATGAAGTTTTGGAGGGGTAAATGAGCACCAAATTCAGAAATTCCACTTGGGTTAGAAAGTAGACAGGCGAATATTTCCAACAAGCACACTTTGGCACAATTTTGACTCCTACAGGTACCTCAAAACAACCTCGAAAATGGCGTGGTGCATATAGATTTGGGCGCGACACATATAGAGAAAAAGGCCAAAATCACTTCCACTTCGCGACATTTTGATTCACGACTTTCTCCAAGTGGGCCCGCTCATCTACACTACATGTTTTTCGGCACCTAAGGTAAAATTTAAAGTATTTCCACAAATGTTTGGCTTCTATCCAAGTGGCAAAGGAAGGCGAGCAATCACCCAAGCCATTTGTCATTTTTGTAATGCTGCACCTGTAACTAATGGTTGGTTTTCCACTTCCACTTTGTAATGGTTTGAAAAACTCCCCAACTCTTGGTCATTTTATTTCCTCATGGCATAGTCTATTTATTGTATGCAAACCATTTTCAAAGGGTTGGTTGGTTGGTAATTTCTGAGAGACTGTGGGAGAGAAACTCATTTCTTCATTGTATATTTTGACAGAGGATTAATAAAAGGCAGCAGCTCTGTTTCATGAGATTCATGTGGTTGTGAGTGTAGCAAATGTGTTCTCTTTGTGTTTCATATGTATTTCGTTATGTTTCATAGTTCATTCATATTCATTTCTGGTGAAATTTTCTAAGTAAGATAAGGTAGAATTCATGTTTAATGCTCTGCGTGTGGGAAAGTTTCATGTTTTATGTTCTTCTTCCGTTGAAAAGGATTCTTGTGTTTATGCCCTTTTCACACTCCTAAAAAATCTTTCCATTTCGCATTATTCCAAATTAAATTGCTAGACATTCCACCTGTCTTGCCTCATGAAGTAATCTATGCCTTTGTATTAAATTCTTTTCTCATTGTTGTTCATTGGTCCCATACATCCTAGAAACTCAGTCATTTATAAAAAATTGCTTTTTGTATCCATATTTATTTACTAGCCTAAATTCAATACTCACTGCAAGTCATCTCAAACCATATCGTTTGTTTATTCACTGAGTGTGACACAGAGAGAGCCCTCTCCTGTTCTGGTAGGGCTAGCTACCAGGCTGAGCATGGTTTGTGGTTACCCTGAATTTTGCCTTCCTTCAGCCTAAGGTGGATTTAGGCTCTAACATATCTATCATGCACCAAGAGGGATCAAATTTGTCAAGGTGTAAACCTTATTTTTGGAGGTATAAAATTTGAGGAAAGTCTTTGCACCTCGAGAGATTTGATCCCTCTCGAGGCATGAGAGATCTAGGGTTAAGACGAATCTAAGCTAGTTCTAGTTGAGGGAAACAATGTCACATTTTTAGATTATTATTATTATGTATATGATCGAGATAAACTTAAAAATTCACATTATGTTTTATTTTCTTGACATGACGATATCATTCTAATCTTTAATTTAGTTTGTGTTGCTTGCCTTGAATTTGTATGTCTACATTTGGATACTTTTAGTGGTTTGTGCTTTTATGTGTTTAGATTTGGATGGAAATGTTTGTGAATGTTACAATTATTGTGCCATATTTCTATATGCATATGCAATTTTCTATTAGTAATTAGTTGGTGATGAAGAAGGGATACAATCTTGTCAATAATTTGCAGGAGGATTGATACTCCACATCTATGTCATTTAATTTTAGGTATCACAAATTTTTACAACTAATTAACCCTTAATAGATTCCCTCCAGGTATTGCTAAATATATCTTGAAGAGTAGTTTTAATAATTTACTACATCAAGATTCCTCCTCAAATAATATGTTTCTTTGCTAATGTTTGAAATAATTTATTTCCTTCAAGAATATTCTGATGATTTTTTTTAATCTATAATTTGTTTTGCAAAGTCAAGAAATAATGTATTTTTTATTTTTTTATGAGCGGCCATATTTACAAAATATTTACATTATTTGTTTCTCCAAACAATTATCACAATTCCATTTTCTATATATTTTAAAAGTGGATCTTGAATAGAATTTTGATGAAATTGTTTGAGAGATGATTTGTACTGAATGTTTACAAATATATCTTTTCCTCTAATAATTATTTTGAATACATTGTTTTATGCAATTATCTATTAGTAATTCTAAATATATAAACATATGTAATTGTTTATTAGTAATTAGATGCTAATGAAGAAGGGAAGTGATCTCTTCAAGAATTAATTCTTAGTTTAATATTGTCTTTATATATAATATATAATATATATAGATATATATAGCATCAATATTAACACCTCTAAATGCATCTAATGCAAACAGTCAAATAGGATTAGAAAAGAACATCTACATTGAAATCAATGCATCTAGTGCAAGCAATCAAATAAGATTAGAAATCAACATCTACACTGAAATAAATGCATCTTGTGCAAAAAATCAAATATAATTAGAAATCAACATATACACTAAAATAAATTCATCTAGTGCAAACAATCAAATATTATTAGAAATCACATCAACACTAAAATCAATGCATCTAGTCCAAGCAATAAAATACGATTAGAAATCAACATCTACAATGAAATCAATGCATCTAGTGCTAGAAATCAAATAGGATTATAAATCATCATTTACAGTAAAATCAATGCATCTAGTGCAAGAAATCAAATAGGATTAGAAATCACCATCTACACTGAAATCAATGCATCTAGTGCAAGAAATCAAATAGGATTAGAAATTAACATCTACATTGAAATCAATGCATCTAGTGCAAGCAATCAAATATAATTAGAAATCAACATCTACACTGAAATAAATGCATCTAGTGCAAGCAATCAAATAGAATTAGAATTCGTCATCTAAACTAAAATTAATGCATCTAGTGTAAGAAATATTCTTCCCTCTCTCCCCCTTCTATCCATATCTATACCTCCCTCTGTCTCCCCTTTGTCTCTCTATCTTACCCCCCCCAAAACACACATGCTCTCCGTCTCCATATCTGTATCTCCCTCCCTCCCTCCCTCCCTCTCTCTTTCTGGCTTTTCTTCCCTCCGTTCACTTTCCATATATATCTCTATCTCCCTATGTATCTCTTTTGTCTCTCTATATCAACCCCAAAACATACACACTCTTTCTCCATATATATTTATTTCTACCTCCCTCTTCCTCTCCCTCTCTCTCTTCCCCTTATCTCCCTCTCTCCCCCTTATATCTCTATTCCCTCTTGCTCTCCTTTCTTCATCTCTCTCCATATCCCTTATGGCTCCCCCCCTCTATCTCCACATTTATCTCTATATGTATTTCTTCTTACCTCCCTCTCTCCCCCCCTCCAGCTCCAACTCTCTCTCTCCCTTCTTCTCTCCTTTTCTATCTCACATCCTCTCTCTCTCTTCCTTCCTCTATCTCCCTTTTTATCTTTCTCTCTCTCTCTCTATCTCTCTCTCTCTTTGTCTCTCTCTCTCCTCCCTCTAGCTTTATCGCTATCTCCCTCCCTCTCTCCTTCTCTTTCCTTATCTACCCCCTTCCCTCCATCTCTCCTTCTTTGTCTCTATCTCACTGCGAAACATACACACTCTCTCTCCATCTCTCGCTTCACACTCCCTCTCTCTCTCTCCCCACATTTATCTCTGTATGTCTTTCTTCTTCCCTCCCTTCAATCATGTTAGTCAGGAGAAGTGATGGAAGCAGGGTTATCCAGGGTTGTTCCTGGAGGAGGCGATGGGTTGAAGGTTAATTAGACATGCCCTTCGAAGTGAGTCATCCATGACTCCAGCTTTTCCACCTTTTCAGAGAGCAGTTTCTGTCCATGCCAAACCACCACTACTCGCTCGTGAACCTGACACTAGAAGTAGTGCATTCTATCCAAGTTGGATACTAGCTCTGCATGTTCCTCAATTCTGATTCTCTCAGTTGTTTCCATCTGATTTAGTAAAGGATGGATTGATTCACAACAATTCTCCAGGCAACAATGTTGAATTTCTTGCATGTCAATTTCCAAGAAGATGCGAGACCCACAACTCCTCTTTTCACAACACTTCGTTCCTCCTCGCCTCTGACCATGCGGAGATCGCCCACCTTTCCACGTCACCTTCTCACCACCTCTGCAACCCCCTCGCACACTAGAAACCGACTGCCTTGAACGTCTCACAACCTTTCCTCCCCGACTCGATTGAGCACCCTCCTACCCAGAATTTAGTTGTGGGATGGCCAATTCTAGGTCTTCATGTCCCTTTGGGCTATGCTTTCCAGGGAACGAAGACCAACCACACCAGGGGGTAGCCTCATCCTGATGGGGCCTGCGATACCACAAAAATCACTATAAATAAGAATGTCAGAGTGTCCACCCACTTACCAGGTGAGATCAACTCTGAACCACCACCATCTCCTCTTTGAAATCCAAACCCTGCCATCACTAGAGCAAGAATGTGAAGTGTCAATACCTCTATCGAAGCATCACCTTTCTTCCCACCACCCTTCATCACTTCACCAATGGATTCCACCACAGTAGTGGTTGGACAAAGCTCCAACATGGTTGAATTCCATGCTCAGAGTGGTCCAGATGAACCCCACTACAACCAAATCACACCAATGCCCTTCTCGCTAAATACTTTGACACGCAAACCCAGTGAATTACAAGAGAGTATCTGTCCTTCTCTCCATATGTACCGAAACCACAAGAGCCAAAAGTTGTGGCTCCACTCAGCCCACCAGAGACTTCGCCCATGCACCCAATTTCTACACCCACCAAATAACTAGAATCCCACACCTTCCAAATTCAAATTGAACCAAAAAATTAGGTTGGTTATTGTTACCTCAATCCACGCTGCACAGGATCAAATAGCCTTGCTCAAACCCGAAGAGAAAATGCTTCTAATGCCTCCAAAACCAAAAGGTTAGACTCCTTTTTCTTTGCTACTATGCATAAAACCACTCAGACACATGAAGATGAACGGCCACCTCAACATGAATGTTGTTCAAATTACTCATATGTGGACTTAAAACATCTCCTCCAACACTCGATGAGGCATTGGATTGTTTCACACGCTCGACATTACTCACCTATGACCACTTATTGAAGTGAGGGGACTGAGGGGTCGTCCACTTGCCACATGACTAATGACATAGGCCACGAGGAGCCACACGATCCTGGGATCTCACCCATCGAGGAAGAATATAGAATGCACCTTTTGGTACAATCATATTAATATTAAAATATATATTAGAGTGTAGTTATCTTGTTTTACTACTAGAGTAAGTGAGTCCAATCAATGATGTAACTATAAATAATTCTTAATTCTTACCACAGATAACTATTGAGTCAATGCTACCATGTACATTGGATGCCATATGTTCTTTACCATTTTTATCTGACATATGTCATATATTCTTTACAATTTACATAGGGAGATGGCAGATAGTGTGGGACGACAAATTGACAACATATTAAGATAAGAAGACAACAAGACAACAACACATGGGCATTAAATAACTTTTTTCATTACTTGCAATTTGTTATTTGCAATATGTAGATATTAAAATATTTAATAATTTTTGTTATTGATTGATTTCTATATCTATCTTTGTGTTTCTCTAGTGATGATGTGTGATTTAATTTAGTTTAATTATTTTAGTTTTTTAATTAATAATTAAAATACATTTTGATTTATCTTAACATATTTACGAATTCAACATTTTATTTGTGTATAAACAACAAATAAGCATAGTTAAACAACAATAGGCGGGTATTAAAGATCTTTTGTATTAGTTGTAACTTGGTATTTGCAATTTGTAAATATTGAAAGATTTAATAATGTCTATTATTGATTACGACATATACGTTGGTGTTTCTAAGTCATGACAGGTTATTTAATGTAATTTAATTATACTTAATGTAATTTTATTAGTATTATTGTTATTATTTGAATATATTTTGATTTATTTTCACATATTTACAGATTACATATATTTGTACTAAAAATTTTGTTTATTTATATAACCGGAGCTACTTCACCCTAATTGATACCATATATATTGATTCTATAATATTTAATACATCATTTTCAAAGTTATCTTATAGGGATTAAGTTTCACTATAGCACTTATTTATAGTTAGATATGTGTTATGATGCATGTTATATTTGTTTTGTTTTTTATTATTTATTTATTTTTATTTTTGGTAAAACTGAAATTTTTATTTTAATTAATTTGTTTTTTTAATTTTTAATGATGCAGGAGCATCAACCCAAAGGGAAAATATTGTAAATAATAGACATAGGGGGTCATGCATTTGTGGAATTAGTTTCCTAAATTCCAAGTTAGTTTAATATTTAGGCTTTTAAGTGTGATTAATTAGATATTCTCAAAATAAATAAATAAAACTAGGAGAGCTTTTAGGCATAAAAGCAATGGATGTGGATCATTAAGGGATAAGGAAGCTTTTCTATTTTAGAACAAGGAAAAAGATGGAATAAAGCCTCAAGATGCTTTTTGCCATATGTATGCATTACATGTAGAGTCTTAAAGCTTTTAGTTGAGTGATTCTAGATCATGCTAAGTTTTATAAATTATGTAGCCTTAAAGGCATTGAGAATAGGGTGAGAGAGAATGAGTGAGTATGAACAATAAGAGGCCATGAATAGGCCATGATTTCTCTTGTAAATAATTTATTTCTGAATTAATTAATTCAGTGATTTGTGTGCATATGTTTTGTCTGGAATTTGAGAGCTTTTAACATTTATCAGGGATAATATGTTGGATTTACTGTGTATTGCAATGCATGGTTATATGCATAGACAGAGTTTAAAGATTTTGGGTTTTGCGGGTTGCGCCATCAGGTGGTATCAGAGCTGGAATAGCTCTTTTTGAAGGTTCAAATGTTTTTTTAGTTAAGTTAATTGCATGTGATTTTTGGAACTGATTAATATTGCAGCTAGAGTGTAGTGATCAAGGAGTCCAGCGAAGGGATTTTAAGTGAAGGTGGCAGAACCTAAAGATTCAACAGAAGTTGAATAAAGTTGCAGATGAGAGAAGCCTACAGGAGTAGTAGAGGATGCTTGAAAGGTTCCAGCAGAGGACCAATGGTTACCAAAAGACCAGATCCAGAGGGAAGGATTGGTGAGATAAGTGGCAGCAAGAGAGTTTGTTGTGGTAGAGGCTTCATGCAACTCATAGGGGAGCAACTCATGGCGAAGGAGATGACTACTGAAAGTCATAAAGGAGAGAGAAGAGGTTCAGAAAGAAGCCACAGAAGAAAGAAGCAGAAATATGCCAAGGCGAATGGCATAAGACAACAGTTGACTCAGGAAGAGTATGAGAAAGAGAAAGTTGAGATAGCAGTTCATCTTGAGCTATTAATGGAGTTGTTACAAGAAAATGTGAAATACCACAGACATGGTTTACTGCTGAGGAAGAGAGTGAAGTGGCAGAGGCTACAATAGAAATTTTTTTTACAGATAAGCATGCAGTTAACAGGGGTGTTGAAGGAAGCAATCAAGACTAAAAAGTCTTGTGATTTAAAAACTAATGAGTTGTGCATGTTTGCAGGTACAAAACAGGGAGATGAACAAGATTTAGAATTTGTCCAAGAAGAGTTGAATCTGAAGGCTGTTCAGATCGATGATGAGAAAATGAAGACGAAGGAGTGTAATCAGAATGGTGGACCAGCTAATGATTAGTCAAAAGTTGTTGAAGGTATAGAAATTATGTGAAGTTTCTAAGGTCTACTCCTAATGAAGTTGTTGAATTGTATAGAAAACTAGATTTCGAGAGAAGAGAGTTGGAGAGACAAAGGACTTATGTGCTGAAATATTTGCTGGAGACATCTGAACCAGAGAAAAAAGTTGCAGATGAAATTGCAGGTGACAAGCAAAGGAATGTTGCAGAGGGACAGGAAGCTTGGGAGGTAGCAACATCTATGGCGACAGTGGCGACAACATCCATAGTGACAGCTAGAGCAACATGTGGGGCGACATTTATGATGACAGCTGA
The DNA here is from genome assembly GCA_000404065.3 of Pinus taeda. Classification (NCBI taxonomy): domain Eukaryota; kingdom Viridiplantae; phylum Streptophyta; class Pinopsida; order Pinales; family Pinaceae; genus Pinus; species Pinus taeda. The sequence continues at coordinate 25,817 of APFE030433755.1, read as the reverse complement.
GACAACATTGATAGCAGAAGAAGAAGCATAGAAGCCTTATGTTTTTTATTCTAACAATTGTTTTGTGAGTACAGGTTTTACTGAAGATGCTGGAGAAAATCTGTCAGACAAAGAAATTGAACTAATGAGGCAGATGATGATGAAGTAATCCCGGAAGAGACCAGCAGCAATGAAACAAAGGAGAAGCAGCAAAAGGAAGACAACAGAAGATTGCAAGAGTGCAGCTAGTGGAGCAAGGCAACATAAAGTGTGGAGACCTGGAGAAGAACAATAGACAGAAGCAGCAACAAATGGAAAGTTGCAACACAAGATATGGGATCCAGGAAAACCTATATATGAACACATAATGATCAGGAGATCATGAAATTTTTCTACCTTGGGAGTCTGATGCAGGAGCATTCAACCCAAAGGGAAATTATTGTAAATAATAGACATAGGGGATCATGCATTTTGTAAGGACTCTAGACACCACATATCTCCACAATGGTATGATATTGTCCACTTTGGGCCTAAGCCCTCATGGATTTGCTTTTGGACTTACCCTAAAAGGCCTCATACCAATGGAGATATTTGTCCATCCTTATATACACATGATCCTCCCCACTTCTAGTCAATGTGGGACTTTGGTTGTATACCCAACAATCCTCCCCTCGAACAAAGGACCATCAACCCTCCCCTCAAACGATTATCCATCCGTCCACTCTCTACCAACCAGGATTCTCCGCTCCAATGCATTGGAAGCACACGCCTTACATGGAACACCACCTGCCTCGCGAGCTTGCTCTATCCCAAGTCAACTCCTCTTCATCGTGTTGGGACCAGGACACATCCATGAAGAATCCGTCCATGAAGAATCCGGAGCACACCGCCTATCTAACCGAGCTCATCCACGAATCCCATCATGATATTACCGGGGCCCACCACCTTCGTTCGACATTCTGAGGATTCATCCACTTGGCTAACTTTGGGGCATGGCTCTGATACCACTTGTAAGGACTCTGGACACCACATATCTCCACAATGGTATGATATTGTCCACTTTGGGCCTAAGCCCCTCATGGATTTTGCTTTTGGTACTTACCCCAAAAGGCCTCATACCAATGGAGATATTTGTCCATCCTTATATACCCATGATCCTCCCCACTTCTAGTCAATGTGGGACTTTGGTCGTATACCCAACACATTTGTGGAATTAGTTTCCTGAATTCCAAGTTAGTTTAATATTTAGGCTTTTAAGTGTGATTAATTAGATATTCTCAAAATAAATAAATAAAACTAGGAGAGCTTTTAGGCATAAAAGCAATGGATGTGGATCATTAAGGGATAAGGAAGATTTTCTATTTTAGAATAGGGAAAAAGATGGAATAAAGCCTCAAGATGCTTTTTGCCATATGTATGCATTACATGTAGAGTCTTAGAGCTTTTAGTTGAGTGATTCTAGATCATGCTAAGTTTTATAAATTATGTAGCCTCAAAGGCATTGAGAATAGGGTGAGAGAGAATGAGTGAGTATGAAGAATAAGAGGCCATGAATAGGCCATGATTTCTCTTGTAAATAATTTATTTTTGAATTAATTAATTCAATGATTTGTGTGCATATGTTTTGTCTGGAATTTCAGAGCTTTTAACATTTATTAGGAATGATACGCTAGAAGGCGCTGTCCACAATCTCAAGGCACGATCCAAAAGTTATTACAGGAAGTTGAACAGGTAATTTATATTGGTGATGGGCGCATTGTTATGGAGATTTGTTAATTGGATTGGGAATGAGAAAAGGTGCATGTAAATTCTAGCTTTGGGTATTGGATTGAGTAGTGGTTGTTACACTTTTACATCAAGTAGAAATTGAGATTGTATTGGGTTGAAAAGGAAATTCAAGTTGTTGAAATTGCCAGCGATTGAAAGATAAAGTTGAGATTGTTGTGGGTCAAATTGTTTTAAATTGTAGGTTTTGATTGGGCATTTATTGAAATGGAATTTGTCATGGACAAATCTATGGAGATCCTGGGTATTGTAGGCCAGCCTTGCATCATTGAATTATTAAGGTTATTTAAAAATCAATCAAAATTTTTGAGGCCAAAGTTTTATGGTTAAACAGATAGAGTAAGAAATGTGGTAGGTGTTTGGAGGTTGAGTGAATGTTTAGTTATTGTGAATAACATGAAGAGGTAGGGGAGAAGTGGGGTAAGGAAGGGGGGTTGGGGAAGATGGAAGACATCATGAATTTTCCTTCATTTTCCAAGTTCGAGCATGACCTTCTTTCTCGAGTACACTCTGCATTTACAAAATCATGGTTGAATTCGGCATAAAAATGACAATTATAATAATACAATAGCAATTAAGAGGGTCTATGGATTTGAGATTGGAATTTATGATAAGATTCACCATGGGCATTAGGTAGAGGTTGATATTTTGAGACAAATTCCTCACTCGGTAGCTATGTTAGAGGGAAAACTTTCTTAAAATTGAAGTGGGATTTTAGAGCAATGACTTGAGTTCTAATCTAGTTGGTTTTTGAATCATTGCTTTGGATACCATTTAGATTATTATTTGAGTAGAGAAATATCATAGGAAAAAGGAAAATGAAGAGAGTGGAATGTAGCCACAATAAACATAGAGGTGAACTTAGGAAATGTAAAGTAGAGTTGGTGGAATACATAGCAACAAAAAACTAAAATAATAGGTTTTCTCACGAGATCAAAAGGTAAGTAGAGGTCATTGGATGTAATGTGAGAGAATAGAGATGCTTGAACTCTAGCTCATAGTTTGATGAGGAGATATCTAAATAGATTTCAAATACTAACTTTTTGAGAAGTAAGAAGCCAAATTCTTAAAATTGGTTGTAATTTGTTGGCATATAAAGGTTTTCATAGCCATAGGGGAGGTAGGAGGTGCTCAATAAAATGAAATCCTAAAAAAACTAAACTAATTTGAATAGAAACTAGACATATAAGATGAAAATATGACAATCTAATCCAAGAGTTTTAGGGGTTAGATGCAAGAAGTGAAGAACACGAAGAAGAAAAACAAGCTAAGAAGATGAAGGAAGAAGAATTACGTATTGTAAGTCCAATACAATTGAAAATAATTATTTGGACCAATTTAAAGTAAGATACACTTCCTATTTTCATCAATATTATTTTAAATTTAATAATTAATCTTTATTAATCCAAACTTTTATTTTCTCATAAAGTATATTATTTTTTCTTATTAATATTTTTACTTATTAATATGATATCTAAACTTTATTTTCTTCATAAAATTGTATATTTTTTTACTTAATTTTGAAAAAATAAATAATTTAACTATTTAAAACCCTAAAGTTTATTTTTATAGAAAAGGATTTTTTATAATTCTTTGCAAATTATTAAATAAATCTTATGATTTTCAAAGAGAGAAAAAATGTGCGTTTAATAAACTGTACAATACTTATGAAAATGGAAATTTTGATTAAAAAATGATGTTAAGTATGATTTTATTACACGAAAAAGTTTTAATAAAAGTTAAATTATTAATGATTAATTTGTTTATATAAAAAATTATTATTATTTTATACATTATATAATTAAAATACATTTTTTGATATAAAATAATTTATTTTATTTTGATTAGAATAAACTTTTAAACCCTATATTCATATTATATGTTTTTCAATTTCCTATATTAAACGAAAATAAAAGCATTAAACAATGCTTCCATTTTTTTGTTGGGAAAGAGAAGAAAACCAAGCTAATTTTGAAAAATATATTTAATGTGAATTTTAATTATGGAATAAAATAACTATAGCTATATAGTTATGACTCTGTAAAACAAATAATTATTAATAATTCAACGTATTCATAAGAGAAAAACAATTGTTTTGAGGAATGATAGAAAATGGAGAAATATAATTCATGTAATTTTACGAAGAAAATTAGGAGAAGAAAATTAAATTTGCAATTTTATTTTTTTTGTTTTTTGAAACTGTGAGAAAACTTATCATAATTTAATTGTCAAAAAAACAATGGGGTATCTATCATTAGTTTCTATTTACTAATGCAAGTAGACTCGTCACTGTGATTTAAGGAAAACCATGCCACTAGTAATTATCCACTGGTGGTCTGTGCGGGTGGAGGCTTTCACTTTTGCTAGATACCTATGGGTCTCGAGATGTTAGCCTATTGCTTTATGCCTGAGGAAGATGAGCTCTTAGCCAAGCATAAGCAATTTTATGGCATACTTTAAGCCATGCAATCTCACTAATAAGATGAACAAGATAATTACTAGTAATTTTAAATAAAAATTATAAAATATTTTAAATTTTCTAAAAGTTATTTTATTACAAAATATTATTTTTATGATAAAATTATTATATTTTTAAAATAGAGAAAAGGAAATATAGAAGTTAACCAAGATGATTATATTATTATTCAAAGTTTAAGGTATTTTACTTGTGAAAAATGAATACTTCAAAAGGTTTTATAGCATAGGTAAACATTAATAGACATATGATAGGAAGTTGTGAAGTCAAAGATCATAAAATATTTGCTTATCAGTTAATCAATTTCAATTGGTGTTTCTAATCTCCCAAAGACTATTAAAATATAATGAAATGAAGGGTTTTTACTATGTATTATGGCATTTCCATTTGTTATTATTACAACTCAAATAGATGTTGGAAACCAGTGATTCAAATGTGATCATCAACATTTATGTGATGTTACTCCCATTTTTATACCCATCCCACAATAGAAACATATGAAAGTCTAGTAGTCACCACCCTGACAAAATTAACCATGAATATTTTGCAATTCTTTTTGAGATTGCTTCTCCAAGATTATAAACTTTAGTTAACTCAATTGCATAGAAAGTTGTGTCAAGATATTTCCATTTCACTACAATCGATGGTAAACTGAGTTTATATAAATTATTGACTTAATGGGTGATTTTTTTCATATATTTTTTTAATTCATTAATAATCCAGATATTCACTATTAAGTTTCTATAGATTGGAAAAACGAAGGTTTTTAGATGATTTCATATAAGAGAATAAAGAGAATAAATTACATAGACGAAATGAGGAATGATATTGGCTTATGATTTAGAATGAGTACCTAAAAACACCACTTGAATAATGTGAAATTCAATCTTTGTTGGCTCAAATATTATCACAAAGTCAACTACCATAGAGTTCTTACCATCGAACTTGTCTAGGTCCATTTCTATAACAAATTAAAAAAATACTCAAATAAATTAATTATGAGATTATTTCAACAATTATGTGGAGGTCTCACTAATTAGTTATGGGGAACATTTGCACATATGTGAATTGGAAAGAATTATAAGGTAAAGAAATTATTGAATTGGGAAGGATATGCCCATCATTCTATTTATAATTTTTGAATATGGTAAAGTATAAGTTATTCCATTACTTATCCCCTATGTTTGGAGTGTAATTCACTTTTAAAAGGAAGTTATTCCATGAGGGATAGTGACTGATAATTTTTTTTTGGATATAATGTTCGTGTCATGTAGATTGATAGACATTTTTAATAATTTAATAACTCACATAACTAGACTAATTAGTGTTTATAGATTTCACTTAGAGCAATTGAGGTCTTTTTGGTTGCCTACATTAGAAAGTGTTTAATTTTAGCTTTTATTTGTAGGTTCACACACCCATGTTTATTAACCCAAAATATATTATTTATATTATTATTGTATAGGTGGTCTAACTATTCTACGTTTAAGAGAAATTTTCTAGAATCCGACAAAACAAATTTTTGGTTAGAATGTGATTTTTTTTAAATACGTTTTTGAATGCATAAATGGATACAGTGACCTAAAAAATCTCCAAGGAACTTAGATTACATATATTTCACAACTCAAACTTGTGATTCCAAAAAATGCCTATTGGATTTTGGGCAAATTTGACTAGAAAATATATACAAAAAAGCTCCAAAATGTAGAACCTTTAGACTACAACTCATTGTATATTTACTTTCTCTAAAGCTATGCAACCCATTGTAACACGTTTATAACACTTTGAAAATGACAATCTAATCTCAGGTTTGGATAGGTGATGTGTGCTTAGGTTAGCATCTATTCCTTTTGTCCTTTGCTATGTTTTATAACCTTTAGAGCTATTGTAAAAAAATATGGAAAATACATTGCATTGAATATTGGTAAAAATATTGGTAAGACCTAAAATATTATTGGATTTTCTTACTATGAAAATTTCAGTTTTAGGTATATTCGATATGGTGCTACATTAGAAATTATTTCACATAGAGCCACAACAAAATTAATTAATAAACAATTTAAATTCTGAGAAGAAATAGAAAATTACTTGGCTTAACAAACATAGTTTTAATGTATATCTTATGCCTGAAAGACAAGCCTCTATCAATTTTAAAGGCTAACAATTAGGTAGTTTGTTGAATAAATTAGATTACTAATAATGTTAGTTGAAAATGCAATTTTGTTTTTATTCTCTATCATATATTTTCTTATTGTAAATCCATTCTCATATAAGTGTGATTGATTTAGAACATTTTAAATATTACTTATTACAATTATTCATCATTATTATTTATAAGGTGAAAAGTGTGAGAAATATATGAATGTACAGTTTGAGTAGGCTTAATAGTTAAGAACATGTGCTAACTGGTAAGAGCTCACATGTTCAAGTCCTAAATGAATATAGTATGTACACCTATATAAACTTTAGAAACTATCAATCATATTGTAAATAGACTTTAGCAAATATCAATAATATTGTAGAATATGAATATCTCATTATTTATAATATGTGTTTACATTTTTATAGACTTTAGCAAATATAAATAATATTGTAGAATATGATTATCTCATTATTTATAATATGTGTTTACATTTTTCAAGGAGTATGTTACTTGATATTTACATGAATGTGAGACCTCTTTTCATAATTATACATTGTTTTAACATTAAAATATGATTTCTAAATATTGATTCCTCCACAAAAAAAGACTATTAATACTTAAAACTCAAGTATTAATTGACTTGGGAAATAAATCTATTTAACATTTATTCATAGTTGAAATATTATAAAAATGAAAATGAATAAAAAATAAAAAATTAGTTTGAGAAATACAATAATGAATAACAAATTTTATTTCTCTTTATTTTAAGTAGTATAATAAATTAGTTCTCCAAATCAGGGTGCAAGTGCATTGGAGTGAGGTGGTGGCCAGATTCTGAGTCTAAGATATGTGCCAATGTTTCCACTAGCATGCCCATCATGTCACTCATTAAAATATTGTATCAAATATCTAATATGCCACCCTGCATGGCTTATCATATTAAATTCATTCATGTCTTATATGTCTCTAGAATTTGCATAGGGTTTTCCTAGCTAGGCTTCTTAGCCAGCTTGCCATTTACATTTTTGAAAATGCTCCTTAATTGTTTCCTTGAAATAGACATGTTTTTGTCCTATAAATTCTCAGTGTATAACTTAATAGTGGAGCATTAACCTAAGTATTTCTCCTTAAATAACCTATGATCAATTTGGGGGAGGAGCTCTATGTTACATTTTCTAGCTTCAACGATACCTTGCTCGATGGTACCCTTAGGTTTCTTGGCCTACATTTTTTTCCATCACTTGGCCTTGGTTCATTTCTTTTCAACTTGAGTGTTTCGCCGTCTTGTTATGATGAGTCACAAAAGAGCCCACTATATGCAAGGTGGAAGAAGATGTGGGAATTTGGGGAGATCCGGAATGTGATTTAGAGCTAAAGCATTAGCCTAAATCAATTGGTTGTACACATCACTAGATATTTGAGCTGAAATTGGTGCAGTAGAAGTAGATGTTATGTAAGAGAGGAAAACAAACCCAAACCTGGAAGTCATGGACAATTTGGCTATATGAATCCTAGACATAGGAAACACCAAATGGTGTTATAATCATTAGTTCTACATGGTTTATTTATATTTTCATATAAACCTCTTGATAGGTAGAGCCTTCGTGGATAGGCATACATCCAAGGACAACATTATGCAAATGTTAGATGAGCTAAAGTAGCTTCATATTAACATTAAAGGAAGGCTTGAGCACTCGGAGTTGGGCTCACCTCTAAGCCCAACAATTCTGCCCTCCAACAAATACTTTAGCCACCCCATTAACTTGGAAACTTCTCTGTTTACCTAAATTTTACATTCTATTAGCCCGTTTTGTTATGTTTCTTGCTTTTTTTTAGTTTTCCTAATCTCCTTTATCTTTGTAATTTTTGTTAATTTCCCCTAGCTATGTGTTGGTGGAATTTTTTTGTCATGAAGGGCCATGGTTTGGCCACTAGTTTCCAACAAAGAACTTCTTGTAGTCTAGCACAACACTGACATTTTCATTCCTCTGTGAGGGAGAAATGTCTCACCCGAGGTGGGCTAAGACTTCTTAATTGCAAGGGGCATTTTAGACAATGTCAGGATTCACATTAGTTGCATGCATCATGTCAGGATTCATATTAATTGCATGCATCATTCATTTAAATAAGTATTCACACATAAATCTTAGACATCCATGCACACAAACATTGATACATATGAATATAGAAGATTACCTAATGATGCATACATTGTTTTAAAGGGGAACACATAACACTTTGACATTCATTCATAATATACACAAATATAGCTCTCCAACGCCATCATATATTAATTCAAAATTATGGAAATTACAATATAGATATACAAACTTTGTGCAGGATCTCCTCAAGATTATATCAATATGAAAGATCATTATGATTATCTCCCCTCTTTTCATTCAACTCAATTCATGTCGCTTTTACAGTTTTATTCTTTATCTTGATCCTGCTCACTTGATCTGGTCCAACTTGATCCCTTTGAAAAAATCTAGCTACTTAGTCCACTTATGCTTTGATTCCTTAAAAATTAATAGCTAAATTATTCTTTTGCAACTTTTCAAAATTCCAAGATAACCACTTTTGATTTTTTCTTGCCACTTTCTCCTTTCTGTTCTTGGCTTCTAATCCATTTTCCATTTACTTTTTTTTTTCTTTTGCTTATTGTTTATGTGATTCTTTTCCAGCCAAAATTAATCAAATATACCCAAAACTAAAGGACCCAACATGCCCCAACCATAGCCTAATGACTTGCCCTATAGTCAGTCATTTTTCTTCTCAGTCAACTTTGCTTGTGGTTGCATAACTGCTATAGTTTATTTTTCTCCCTTATTTGTTTCTTCACTTTCAAATGAACCCGATTTTGATATTGTATTCAAAGCCTCAACCTTGAAAGGATTGTAGTCATCCATTGCACATTTCCAGGCAACATGCAGAGTAGTAGCCCATTCTATGAGCTAAGTAGTAGCATCAACAGTAGTAGCATCAATAGAGAAAAAAAACTGCCATTATGTGTCTACATCATGATTCGACGTACAAAGCTTCATGAATGTAGCTTTCGCAATAGGCAAAAGGTCATAAAAAATTGTCTTAACAATGTGCGATTCTTCCTCTGTAACATGAAACTACTTCTCAATAGTCTCTTATTGAGTAAAGAATTATTGATTTTGTGCCAAATCATTAGTGGAAAGGGCTTGATAGATGAGGCATCTATTTTGATTACGTAATGGGTATATAAGTATTTTGCGATTAGCGAGAAAACAAGACCAATCCTAAGTTTGGAAAAATATTTCCTATGAATCTCTAGTGACCTGCTACAATGTACATCGAAGAGAGGATCCCTGTTCAATCTCTTGGTCAATCTACTAGTGAAATTGTTTTGTAGTGTCAGGGATAGACTTGTGCAAATATAAAATAGTGGTGCATGAATTTTTGTCTGTGAAAATTAACTCACTGGAAGAAGTTTTAAATAACTCCACTCAATACGTGGGTTTACATAGATAGAAATATTTTGTGCATTAGGAACAAATTCTGTAACTATCAGCGACATGGATTGAATCTTGGAGCTAACTTCCTCAATTTGTTATGCTAGTTTCTCCTTTTCTACTCACAATTGATCCCATTCCTTAGTGATGCTAAAGAGTTGTGGTTGTCGCTATTCATGAGTAGTGACAAGATCATTATATCTAGAGTTAGAAATAACTAGTTGATCTTCTAATTGAATCGATGAAGCCTTGATGAATTGAAATAATTGTTGCGAAGACCAGCACTAAATGTCAATTTTTGACAAACTATCAGGTGAAGGAAACTTGGTTTGCAAAGGTTAACCACTTGTGATATAGTTACCAGATTGACCTTGAGCTGAAGTTGTTGGTTCTTTAGTCTACTCCTATTGAATTCCCCCTCAAAACTTGTCAACAACATGTGAAGGAAGAAGTTGAACTATATCAAGGGATTATGTCAAAAATTTCAACTCTTCCCTGTAGTAATTTGGGTCATGACTGAGAGTATAAAGTTGTGTGGCAGAGATGACAAGGGTAACCTCGAGATATATGATAATATGTAAAGATAATGGAGGAGCAGCTCCTTGATTCGGCCAAGGTTCAGTTGTATTTTTTGATGTTGACTCTACTTCAATATCAACAATATCTTTGGTGGTAGCTTCAGGGTTAGAATGTTCAAACGAATGGTCTGATATGGTTGCCGATGGTGATATGATGTGAGGTGATGATACATGACAATGTGTTTGATATTCAACAGGTGAGGAACAAATATGTTCTTCCAAAATCCTAATGGGTTTGACAGGGTATTTAGGTACATTGTTGGTATGGTTAACAACAGTAGATGATGATGAACCTGTTGGGTCCCTATAATACTAGTGATTACACCATTACTATTGTAGTTGTATCCTTTATTAATATTCTTGTGCCCCTATTGTCTCCATATTATTATTACTATGCCCCATAGAATCCCTCTATTGTTATTTTTGTGGCTTTATATTATTATTGTTAGGTCGACTGGGTTATATTGTGACTCCTTAGACTCCTATATATAGAAAGGAGGTTTTGTCATTTGAATCATCCAAGAATTGTTCCTTTATGTAATGTAAAGGAGGTTTCCCCCTCGAAGAGGCTGAATTCTAAGGCATTGATCTATATTTTCTATCTTCTTCTTGAGCTGGTTTCATAACATTTGGTATCAGAGCTTTGGATTCTAGGGTTTCACTGCTCCAAATAGGTCATTGTGGAATTTTCGCTACAACTTTTTTTCTGTGATGTTTCAGAAGCTAAAAAAAAAACCCATTTGAGAAGCAATTGCACTGAATCTCAGGTCCAAATTGCAAATCTTTTCGCACTATATCTGTGGAGATATGATCTTAGGAAGTGGTCTTTTTGCAGACTCCTGAATTACATTCCAAACTGGTGACCTAGGGAAAATCATCATAAATTTCTCTCTGAACATCGGATTTAAATTTTGTAAGAAGTTATAGAAATAGGATAGACTGTAGTTTCGTCTATGTATTTTTCAGAGCCAAAGGTCGAAACAGTGACTCGTGGCACATCGTACAAGTTCACTCTACCGAACTAGTATATAATTAGGTCACTGTAAGAGATTTCGCATAACTCTTCCTTGGAGAATCCAATTTGGATCCCACTAGTGGCATTGGAAAGAGGACATAGAGGGCTACTGCAGTTTGTAATTTTAGAACTTGATGATCCGAAAGTACAAAGATACATCAAGGGCAATATCGAGCTCCTACAAAGTGAAAAAAGGTGTGTATATTTTTTTAAATTTTTGCTTAAGCTTGGTTTGAAAATTTATTTTGAAGGAATTCAAAGGGCATAGTAGAGAATTATTATTGGTAACTGATGCCCCGATGAAAGAAAATGCAAACACCTAGTAAGCAACCTGAAAGCTCTAGCATGACTCATGAATAAGAGGAAGAAATGCTACATGATATATCAAAATTACAAGACCACGTGCAAGAAATGTCACTCTCACAAAAGCTAATAGAAGCTAAGATAAAGGGCATGGAAACTAAGATGGATGATTTGAAGATATATTTGAAGAAATATTTGAAGAGATACATGGCAGATTTGAAGACAAATTTGACAAATTTTCTACAAGGAATACTTACTAATGGTGAAAAGGTAGTAAAGGAAACTCATGATGTGAACAAAAGAAATGTTAATCATGATATCATAGACTCTAATGTGGGGTCGAAGACCCACCATATTCCAGATCCCGCAACATGGATATTACAAATGGAGCAATTTTTCGATCTCAATAATGTGCAAAACACACAAAAGGTACATATTGCAACTTTATATTTGGAACCAAATCAATTTGCATGGTATCAATGGAATTGCTCTCGTAAACAAATTATCACTTGGGAAATTTTTATGGAAGAATTGATAGCACATTATGAGGATACAAAAAGCAACACTTTTCTTAGCCAATTGATAACTCTCAAACAAAAGGGTTTGATAATGGAGCACATTGAGGAGTTCCAAAAAATGAACATAAGGGTAAAAAATATTCCAGAGGAGCATAGGATTGATGTGTTCATAGGGTCTTTAAATGATAATATCCAACATGATGTTTGCCTTTAGGAACCTGATTCATTAGAGAAGGCATTCAGGTTAGCAAGAAAAATGGAAAGCAAAATTATGGCAACCAGGAAGCATACCACTCACAACTATAAAGAGGGAAGTGTTGCTGCCCCTAGTCTTCCACAACCTATAAGGTTGACACCACAACAATTGGAAGAAAAAAGAGCAAAGGGGATTTGTTATAGTTGTGATAGCAAATACACTAAAGTTCATAAGGTGCTGAGAAGAAATTATTCTACATAGATTGTGAAGAGGAAGAAGAAAAGGAGCAAGAAAGGTCAAAAGAAGAGGATATACTCCAAGAACAAAGCCTAGAAAAAGAAGAAATGAATCCAACCATATCTTGTAATGCATTAGCAGGAATTACCACTCCTCAAACCATGAATATAGAAGGACAAATCAAGAAGAAAAAGGTAATAGTGTTGATTGATTCAGGAAGTACCCACAATTTTATTCATTGTAAGGTAGAAAAAGAATTGAATTGCTTCTTATATCTAGCACCAGAGTGTTAAGTGATGGTTGCAAATGGAGGAACAATAAATTGCTCTAGAAAGTGTCATAATATCAAGCTATCCATGGGATAATATTTATTGACTAGCCCAATGCTTTCCATTCCAATGGGAGGTGCTAATGTTCTACTAGTAGTCCAATGGCTACAATCTTTGGTTACGATAGCTTTTAATTTTCAAGAACTTTTCTTGAAATTTTCTATGGAAGGAAAGGAAGCTGAATTAAGGGGTATCATTGGGAAACCGGGAAAGATAATTATCTCTATCGGTATGACAAAACTTCTAAAAAAGGAACAAAGAGGTGTAATTGCACAATTATGTTCACCAGATGTTTCCACATTGGAATCATCTATTTCTCCAGATCTCCAAAAAGTCTTG